>JAOTRA010000001.1:5936428-5948706 GCA_026260255.1 Pseudolaguvia tuberculata | reverse complement strand
TATGTATATATATATATATGTATGTGTGTGTATGTGTGTGTGGTTGTTCGCCTATATGTGACCCTCTGTACTGAAGACCTGTCCAGGGTGTGTCCCTGGTGTACCCCAGCAGACCCCCATAATTAGGGAATAAGCGGGCTTGAAGATGGATGTAAGAATGAATGAATGAATGAATGAATGAATGAATGAATGAATGAATGAATGATCTTTTTATGGTAACATGCACTGGTCTCTTGCGAGATGTTTTTAACATTTAAATAAATGTTAATGTCTAAGAGGTGAGTTATGTGGTTATGCTAGCACACATGTCTAGCAGGAGGAGTAAATTTATTAGATTAGGAAACTCTACAAAAGGGCAACCAAGCTTCTTTTTTTTCCCACAGAACTTTTACTGCTGATGTTATTTTGCAATTACTGCCCAGCAGTTATAAATTTCCAGCCACAAAACCCTACGGCACCCAGTCTCTCCACATGCAGCCTGGCATTAGTGCCATTAGAGCTTCATGGATCTGGCCATAAGAACGACTGACAGGCTAATCAATTTTACAGCCTCCTATCTTTTATAGGGCCTGTCTGTAGGAGAGCAACGTAATGAGTCCACCATGCTCAAGTGTAAGTTTACAGAAAAGAGCATGGCAACAGTGGAGCCATCCCAGCTATCCATTACCAAATAATGGACTAGGAAGAGTAAAAGGAAGTAGAACCCCAGGAATGGCTACTCCTGCATGCACTTTTCCAGGATAGAACATGGTGTGGAGAATGATTTTGATGGAACATGGGTTGATAGTGTGTCAAGTCTTATGTAGCTGTCTGTGATCCAGCTATTATGTTTAATGATTAATGGAGAACTCTGGTACTAACTGGATGATGTGTGTTCTTGCCGGGTAAAATGAATGAATGATCAATATGTCTTTCTTTTTTAACATTGCAAATAAAATTCAACATCCATCATACGCCATTATTATTCTTGATCCAATTGATCTCATCCATCTTCTTTACATATAAATCTAGGATAAAGGGCATCTCAGGGTTCTTTGTTGGTCTTTGGGATTTTATCCTGTTCCCATTGTGATTGACATATATCATCTAAAAAAATTGAAAAAACGGTTCTTTATTAAGGCTAGAAGATTTGCTCCAGTGCCTATCAGGTGGTCCAGAGAAACCTCCTTCTGATCAGTAATCCGAATCAAAAGGAAGAGGATACACCGTGGACAGGTTGCCAGCCCATAGACAAACAACCACACACATATGGACAATTTAGAATTTCATGTATAGGGAACCCACACAAGTGCAGGGAGAACATGGAAACCAAGATCCAGAGGTTCCTTCCACATTTCCTTTCCTTTGCAGTATCCCACCACTGAAGTAATGATCAGTCAGCCTGCTTTTGCTTTTTCCAAACTATATGTTGGACTTATGAACACAAAATTACTTAGTCCATCAGTGGCTGTACCATTAATTTTGCATGGGATTTTAATGGACTTTAATATCTTCTACTCCATTTTCCATGGCTCATTTGATAAGATACATCATTACTATATTATAAATGCTGCTGTCTGTTGGAAAACATAAAGATGCCATATATTTTTTCCATTTTATTCAAAGTCATCCCACCCCATCCTCCATCACCCTGCCCCATTAATAATTTACATCAAGTCAGGCTATTATTTTTCCCTTATTGTCAGAAAACATCAACACTATCAATCGTCACAATAAAACAGAAAAACATCCAATGATTTAACGAAAACGTACAATAACTAATAGCAAATGGTTATACTCCATACCACCCAGGATCTACTACAGAGTACAGACTCTCAGGTCCTCTGTTTAAGAAGAATAGCATAGGGCACGCCCCCCCCCCCCTGTGTTTTTCCTTGTTGTAGTGTCAGGATCCAGAGGCATAGTGGATAGCACGGTCACCTCACAACAAGAAGATCCCGGGTTCGACTGCCGAGTCGGAAATCTTTCTGTGTGGAGTTTTATGTTCTCCCCGCTTACGTGGGTTCCTCCCACTGTCCAAAAACATGTACACAGAAAGACCATCTGGATATCGAACCTTCTTGTTATGAGGCGACCATGATGCGTGTGTGTGTGTATTGTCGTACGCCCTCCTGTCTTTCGGCCTATGTGAGCTGGGACCCTGAATTAGAGAATAAGCGGGTTAGAAGATGAATGAATAAATGAATGAATGAATGAATGAATGAATGAATGAATGAATGAATGATTTACTGAAGAGTTGTTTTAACCGTAAAAAATAGTTCTGAAGCGCAAAAAAAATTAACAGAGCCATCTAATCGAGTGGTTTTGTTAGCAGAACATGGCTGAATGTTGTCAGAACTATTGCTCCTCAAGCAGGATGCCACACACTGATTATTCCACAGGTAATGAATTATTGAAGGAACATAGAGAAAAGATGGAGGGTTAGTTTTCCATCTCTCTTTTTTTGCCACACTGTGCCTTTAGGGTTTTTCACTGCAGAAAATCCTGCTCTATCTCTATTATCTCTCGGTGGTGGACTCTTAAGCATCAAGACCTGAAATCCACAAACCTAATAGGCAAAAGCCCAAGAAAAAAAGCCTTTATCATTCTTCAGCCATTTTATCTGGAGAAGGATTGTTCTTCAAAGACCGAATTTCACCCTTTCACGCTTTCATTTTTACAACATATTATATTTTCATTAAATAAATAATATATACATAAATAGCACAGTAGTTACCAAATGCTGCTTATGTGTTTGTATTTACATATCCCCACACCCCACCCCACCCCACCCCTCAGCACACACACACACACACACACACACACATTATTTAGCTACATGTCTCCATGTCTCTTATTCATTCAATAAATTAAACCTTTATTCCACTTTTTATGAGTTCATTCATCTTCTTAACCGCTTTTTCTGGGTCACGGGGGTCTGCTGGAACCTATCCCAACACACATAGGGCAAGAGGAAGGAGCACTCTGGACTCTGGGCAGGACTTTGTGAGAGTTAATAATAAAAATGTATCTGAACAGAATTCCAGAACTTCAACACTAACCCAGACTCCCTCATGTTTACTGTTTATACACACACACACACACACACACACCCACACACACACACACACACACACACACACACCTGGTCTACTATTGCGAAGTGTATGCTTGTGTGTGTTTTTATTCTTTTAATCTGCTTAGAAAATTATTACACATTCTGATGAGGGTTTTTTTGGCTTTTGCAATGTGTCAAAAGTGAAATTAGATTTATGGAACGTTCTGCATTCTGCCTGTCTGAATCATTTTTACACCAAATAATTCTAACCATTTTAATAAATAAATATTATATTTTAAAGTACCACATAAACATATGCATAAGCATCCATTCATCTTCTAACTCGCTTATTCCCTAATTCGGGGTCATAAGGGTCTGCTGGAGACTATCCCAGTACACATAGGGTGAAAGACAGGGATATACTCACTCCTATGGGTAATGTAGACGCACCAATCAACCTAATCTACATGTGTTTGGACTGTGGGAGGAAACCGAAGTATCCAGAGAAAAACTACACAAGCACAGGGATAACATGCAAACTCCGCCCAGATAAACATGTGAAAAGTTCATTCATTCATATTTTTACCCACTTATTCCCTAGTTCAGGGTCACGGACGTTTGCTGGAGCAGCATGGGTAAGTCACCAGTCCATCACAGAGCCAGGTAAAAAGTTAAATAAGGTATACAATTTATAACAAATTTAATAAATACAACTATCGAATCAGACTCATGTGACCGTTGCGATAGAAGTCTTGCATTTTATTGTTTTTACCTAACATTCGTTTATGCATCTACATCTGGACTGAATTAAAATGAATGGCTGAATAATTTGAATAATTACCTTGATGACAGCATTACTGACAATAAACCCTCATCAATCTTCAGTTCACTGATTCAAGTTCCTTCATTGCAATCTAATCCATCATCACCAAGGGCTATTTCCAATCACCAGCTGCCATTGAGCTCTTTATGACTGATGACTGAATTATTCCAAGTCATTTGATTTTTTTATGGTTTAATTATTTACATGACATAAAAGGGGGTTTTGAATTTAAGGGTCAACCCCAAATAGCCCCCAAATCTGCACAGATAAGCTAAAGATGATTTGTCCACCGATTTACACATTTACATTTGGCCACATAAACACCTCCACAGTGTGACAATCTGATGTACTTTTTCAAACAAAACAAAACAAAACAAAAAAAAAAATAATAATAAAAAAATAAAACAGAGAAGACCTGTAACAGGGCTTATGTACCAAAAAGTTGGCAATACTTAAATTTAAAAGTCCTGATCTTATACCAAGAAACCCTGTTGGAATGAACTGGAACAACGACTGACCCACCCCAGACCTCCTTACCTGACGTTAGTGTCTGACCTCACTAATACTGTTGGAACTGAATGAAGTGACAATATTGGACTAGAAGGTCTTACTAGATTTCTGGAGGTTCACCTAACAGTAAAAATGGGAATAAATATGGAAGATGATGTTGGAAATCACATGTGTTTGTCATGCTCAGGTGACTAAAAACTTTTGGCAATATAGTGTATGTAGATGAGAAACTCTAACCTCTGTCAGCTGTGTCGTTATTGGAAAATCATATTTAATATTTATAGAGGCAAGGGAGTGTGTGTGGGTGTACCCCTGCCTCTCACCCTCCGTGCATTAGGATAGATTTGGGAATAAGTGGGGAAGAATGAATGAATGAATGAATGAATGAATGAATGAATGAATGAATGTTAAGGCTCCAAATCTAAAGAGCAAAAGTCTTGGCCTAAGGTAGCTCACGTCTCATTAAACTGTCATTATCTACTGCAACAGAGGAGATTAGGGCCACCATCTCTGCAGGACAACCGGCTTGCTTATGTTCAGCAACAAGAAAGTCACAGATGGCAACATATTAGTTTCTTAATAGGGCACAGTGGCAGTGAATTCCCTCTGTGCATACAACATTGCTGACACTTGCACTGACAACCGGGGCAAAAGGTTATAATAGCCGATAAATAATGCATCGAGTGAGGCGTTGCCCTCAGCTGGTCTGGCCATGCCTTCCGTCTTTGGGACGATTGAAAAAAAATTTCATATTCATCATTGTACCAGATATAAAACTTGATGTTGATACTGTGTTAGTTCTAATAGCAAAGTGGTTATGCTAATTGGAAGATTACCAGCACCACCAACAGCATTGACGACTCCTCATACAAACACTCCTTTTGACTAGTAATGGGTTGTTGTAATTGAATCTTTCGGTTGATTGGTGATTCTAAATTGCCCATAGGAGTGTGAGTGTGAGTGTTTGTGTGTTTGTGGTTGTTTGTCCATGTGTGGCCCTTCGATGGACAAGTGACCTATACAGGGTGTACCTCTGCCTCTCACCTTATGTGCACTGGGATAGGCTCTCCAGCAGACTTCTTTGACTTCGAATTAGGGAATAAGCAGGTTAGAAGATTGAATGAATGAATGAATGAATGAATGAATGAATGAATGAATGAATGAATGAATGAATGCTTCTCAGATGTTGTTTGATTAAAGTTATGAAAGCAATGCTATTTTCCCTGTGGAGTATTTAAAGAGGTGTGAAATTAAAACTCAGCCCTTCCATTCAGAAATGGTCTAAAGCAGGAAGCTTGCGTGGCACTTCTAGTACAAATGATTCCTATGAAGCAATAAACTTCATTGAACTCCAATGTGAGCCACTTAATCTGTCTTCAGAAGGAGAGCTGTTAAAACAGCACTGGTGGAAGACCACTTTTTAATTATTGATATGAAGAAAAAATGGAGAGTTCCTTCAAGGCACTGAACTAAATATTTTATTTACTTTATTAGATAATCGAATAAGTAGGTTCAGATAAATCTTAACCTCATGGTCATGAAGAAGCAGCTGACTCGTTTAAACCTGAGGACCAAAAGTTCTCTGGAATTAACAACCCCAAGGTTTTAAAAAAAACAACGTTGTTCTTTAGTGTTAAAAAAATAAGCAGCCAGAGATGCTACAGACTGAAAGTAAAAACTACTTCATTTGTTTGTTCATTCATTCATTTATTCATTCATTCATTCATTCATTCATCTTCTAACCTCCCTTTTCCCTAATTCAGGGTCACAGGCTCTGCTAGAGTCTATCCCAGTGCACATGGGCTGAGAGGCAGGGGTACACCTCTGGACAATCCAAAAGCCAGCTGCCATCAGGGGACACAATTTCTATAAAAGGCCTGCAACAAGGTGTGGTTGGTGGTTCGTGTCAAACAGAGTCAAATACCAGGACCCAAGATTTCCCAGCAGAACAATGCCCGGAGCAATATACTACCACAGTGTATTTTTACTGTGCCTCTGGGCACCATGAATTTAAAGGTAAGTGACACACACAACTAAGGGTCTACCTGATTCCAATCCTGGATCAATGTCCTGTACCCCTCTTCCAACTATTTGTTAAAACCTTCAATAGCAGCGTCACGCCCAAATTCTAGCATGTAGCTAGACTCGTGCAGTATGTACAAGATCTACCTACAGTCTAACACACACTGAGCACACCAGCTTTTCTGGTAGTCCATAATCTATGCCTCCAGATTTGGGCCCGCTCCGATCTCTGTCAGTTGATTTACTCTGTCCGTGGAGTAGCAACTGGATGCTGTTGAAGGTGTTGGAAAAGTACAGAAATATAATTGGTACAGTTTGCTGCCTCTGTCCAGGTGAGACAGGGTTTGGTGAAGCATGACGGTGATCCTCCTTCCTATCTACTCCTGATGTGTGTTTCTTCCGAACCCTTTTTGACTCTTGATCATGGCTTTCTGTTTGTACAGCAGCAGCAGCCAGTTTAGTTATGATAAATATACCACAGATCATATACCAGAGATACCAAGAGAGATCACTTGCTGCCTAATATATTCCACCTTTTACATTAATTTTATAGGCTTTGCTGTTCTGCTAATCTAGTATATAACTTATTAAATATCACGACATTATGACCAGTGGTGTAGTGATTACCACGCCGCCTCCCAGGTTCGATTCCTGGGGCTTTCTGTGCAGAGTTTGCATGTGTTTTCCCTGGGTACTCGTACATTAAGTTGATTGGTGTTACTAAATTGGCCAAAATTGTGTTTATGATTGATTGTTCATTAATTGCCCTGGCTGGACTGAGGCCCTGTATATGGTGTACCCCTACCTTTCGCCCTACGGCTTCAGTAGGCCCTGTGAGCCCGATTAAAAGAATAAACGTGTTAGAGGATGAATAACTGAATGACTTTCAGATATGTCATGATAATCCCGCACCAGGCATCCTTAACTACCTTCTTTTTTTTCGAGACTACAAATAAAAATAATGCTAGATCAAAAAAGGTAATTAAAGTTTGTCAGTAATACTGAGAAAGAAAACTGTCTGTGCTCCATAGTCTGAAAGTGCAAGAACCTTTTTGTTGTTCTATTTGAGAAAAAATGAAATGTAAAAAAATTATCAAATAAAATAAATGGAGGCCGTTGACACATGACTTTATAGAAAATGTTTTGTTTACTTCCCGCGTAACCTTTTTAACCTTTAGATTAGCATTAAAGAAACTCATAAGGGCGAGCGGTCCACCTTTAGTTCAGTTAATCAAACTCTGCTGACCATGGTACCGACTGTATGAGTTGTTGGGAAAAGAATCCGCACTGCCGGCTTCATCAGTCAGATCAAGACCCGTGACGCTCGCAGTGAGAATAGGGATTGAGAAAGGGTTAAGCCTGTTTCGTCTTTCTCTACTAGGTCCTCATGGGAACCTTATGACACCAGTGATTAGTGGACAAGAAACTGGTTCAGGTCATAGAATTAAAAAACACATGCTAAATGGGTTGAGTGTATATTAAACAGGCAGTATATTCATCCATCCATTCATTCATTCATTCAGTCATTCATTCATTCATCTTCTAACACTTATTTTCTCATTTGGGGTCTCAGTGGTCTGCTGGAGCCTATCTCAATAACATAAACATCAGATAGCAAAATCTTCCAAATACCTCCTTTAAAAAACTAATAAAAAATTACCCCGGCACAATGTGATTAACCATAAAATCATAAAATAGTTTAGGACCATATGATCTGAGAACTCATTTTAATTTTTATTAGTACAATCCTAATTACAAGAAGAAAAAAAGCTTTCCCATAATATACAGTACCTCTTCACATATCCGTTCTTCTATTGTTCTTTAATATGCATGTAAATGAATATGTAAATGCTGTCCCAGCTATCATTCAAATGTCCATACTGACCTGTCTCACAACACCTTGCAACATTAATAAAGAATTTAGAAAAAGTTGGTCCTTGGGCGGTCATTAACATGTTTTAGTGAAAATCCTTATAGTCCCATACTTTGCTGATTGCATCAGTGCATTTGGAGAAGATTGCTAAAGCGCTTTACTGCCAGCCATTTCTATACTGTAGATCCCCAACCGAGTGACAAATTGCGCTGCATTATTGGCCATTCAAATGTCAACCATTCTTTTAAAAGAAGGGACACGGCATTAAAACACGGTTTCTTCGAGGACACAAAGTTTCTCGTCATCAATCAAACGATGATTTAAAGAAAACAAATTTATGCCATGGCCGGCACGGTGGCGTACTGCTTAGCAGGTCCCAGGTTCGATTACCAGGCAAGGTTTTTCTCTGTGGAGTTTGCATGTTGCATACGTAGATTTCCTCTAAGTACTCTGGTTTCTACCCACAGTCCAAAAACATGTACATTAGATTGATTGGCAAGTCTAAATTGTCCATAGGAGTGTGTGTGTGTCTGTGTGTGGCCCTAGGATGGACTGGCGACCTGTCCTGGGTGTACCCCTGCCTCTCGCCCTATGTGTGCTGGCATAGGCTCCATCAGAGCCCATATTAGGGAATAAGCAGGTTAGAAGACGAATGAATAAATGAAATTTATCTCAGGGGCATGTCATAGGAGTAAGTGTGTGTTCATCTATGTGTAGCCCTGCAAAGGACTGGTGACCTGTCCAGGGTGTACCCCTGCCTTTTGAACTATGTGCGCTGAGATAGGTTCCAACATGAATCCTGTGACCCTGAATTAGCGAATAAGCGGTCTAGAAGACGAATTAATTAATTCACTTTTAATGTAAAAGACTAAAGTACTTACGCAAGTGTCATGAACCTGAGCTATTATTCCGTAAACAAAGAAGCTCAATATAACGCGCATCTATTGAAATGCAGATAATCGCAGCAGAGCCAATCCATGACAAGCAAAGTTAATGTTGGTTGACGAATAACAGCGTGTGCCGTGCTAGGTGTGGATAATAAGATAGACGCCACAGACTTGGCAAGCCGGAACACGTGCTCGTCAAATTAATGATTGAGAATGACTTTGAGAATAACGCCGGAGTAAACAACCAAAAGTGCATTTGCAACATGCAAGTTTAGAGTTGCAGTAGTAGATACACGGGTTCGAAATTACAGAATCCTGTACTCTATTCATTCATTCATCTTCTTAGCCGCTTATTCCCAAATTTGGTTTGCTGGTGCCTATACACAACACACACACACACACACACACACACACGCGCACACACTTTGGAATCACCAATCAACCTAATGTACATGTTTTTGGACTGTGCGAGAAAACCGGAGTACATGGAGGAAATCCAATATTGCATCTGCTCACTTCACTTTTCTTCTGGCAGTTCAGGGAGGTTTTCCACCTACAGTGTCTGTGCTGTCAGCACATTTGATAGTCCTCTTTTATGCTTCCAACACTCGAGACAAATTTGTTTCAACTGTCACCGGTTTTGTAAATCGCTCTCACTCCCCAATATAAGTGACGCCTCACCTTTGGTCACTGTCTGGTTTGTTTTATTTGTTTGGAAAACCGGACTATCGTGAATGTTCCCAAAGCTCAGTCACCATGTGACTGATATCATGGCTTCTCCTGCTTTTAGAAAGTTGACATCATAAGTTTTAGTTTCCTTCACTCCTGTATGTACCTAACTCGGTTACTCGTTCTGACTATCAATAAAAATGATTGTATAGATATTTGAAATAGTGGTCTGGATGAGGAGAAGTTTTTTGAAAACTTGAGAAGTGTCTCCAGTGGAAATTACGCCATTGCTTCACCGCAGTGGTAGAAACTGGTAGGCTCCGTACTGATAAGGCTAATGGAAATATTAAATATGCATTCCTTTTATTTAATAAGATAACCTTGGTGATGTCATGACAGGAATGACGAGTGTTTAAGATTCTGAATGTGGAGGAAACCATGTGGATGATGAATTGGAATCATTAGTGCATCAATTTAGGAACCTTTGGATAGAGAATTAATTTAAGCATCTATCTGTCTGTCTGTCTGTCTGTCTGTCTGTCTGTCTGTATGTCTGTCTGTCTGATCCACTGAGATGCATGTATATGCCATGTCTATATAGAACCATTTCGACAAATCACTAGTAAAATAAATTAAGTGACCAAATCAAATCCTTCCACCGGCTCGACTCCAGAATCCGGAATACTAATTAACAGCTTATTAGCCTCTCAATCTTACTCGGCTGCATAAGAACACACACACACACACACACACACACACACACACACACACACACACACCCACCTGTCTGGTCTTGAGCTAGTACACTTCTACCCTTCTTTGTTTCTGGTTTCTCACACTCGAGCCATCCAAGCTCTTTCCTACCATTCCAGTTTCCTCCATTTCCATGTCCTCAGCTTTTGCCAGTCCTTTTCCTTCACTCCTGCGTTCTCTGCTGGTCTATGGTAACCAGTAAAAGTCTGCTAAATCTCAAAGATCTATAACAACTCAGTGTTTCCAGTCTGACTTTCCAGTTATGCGTCAGGCCCTAAAGCTTTATGATGCGAATCATTCTAAAATGATTCACATTGAATCAGATTTATTTAAAAAAAATTGCTCATCAACAATTTGCTTTTTATTTATATACAAGGACAGGTTCTGATTTTCTCTCTTTTTTTTACAGATCAATAAATTGTTTGTTGAAATAATTTTGTTGGCTATGATAATAATGATCTGGGGAATCTTCCTAAAGCCCACCAGACTCAACGATAGCTATTTATTGCTGTGACTCTGTATCTGGTGGTCAGCATTACTGTGGCCACGACAGCGTGATACTCAAGAATAACAGCTTTAATAACACACTCGATGCGGCGGCAAGGTACAATATAGTGCTAATAAATTGGGGAGCGTAAGACAGCAAGAAATACGATGAGGTCATAATGAACCACCCTATGCAGGAATGCATGCAAAAAATGCATGTACTGGATATCAAAGATAAAAATCCAGCGAATCATCTAACAAAAAAAACGAGTCGTAATTCTATTCTTAAGCATTGAGTATTAACTCAAAGGACAGCTTGCATGCTGTCAAATAAAAAAAAATTGATTCATTCTCTTGGCAAAGTCTTGTGCAGATCCTGTCGTCTAAACGTAATGGGGATAATCAGGAGGTAATTTCATCTTATCCTTTTTCTCCGCTGACGTTTTTGTTACCCGCGGCTGATGTAGTGAACATAATTCAAACGAAACACCCGCCTGGCCCTGATGATTAATATTCCGAGTTCTGATTACATGACAGAAAATAAAAATAAATAAATGGTAGTAGCATTTTCAGGAATAAAATAAATAAAGATAAGGATGATTATGGGCGGCGCAGTGGCGTATTACGATGATTTTTCTATGGGCGGTTACCACTTACCTCACAAAGATTCCAGATTCGATTCCTGGACCAGGGGTCTTTCTGTGCGGGAGTTTGCATGTTCTCCTCCTGTATTTTTGTGGGTTTTTCCAGGTATGGTTTCCTCCCACAGTCCAAAAACATGTACATTATGTTGATTAATGATTAAATTGTCCATAGGAGTGAATGTGTGTGGTTGTTTGTCTACATCTGCATTTACATTTATAGCATTTGGCAGACGCTCTTCTCCAGACAACTCAGCAATTGGGGGTTACCACAGTGGTTGCTTGGTGGTAATGGAAATCAAATCCCGCCTCTCTGGTATCAGTCCAACACATTAACCGTTAAGCCACCACTCCCCCTCGAAGACAGCCCTGCGATGGACTGGCAACCTGTCCAGGGTGTACTCCTGTACTCCTGTCTTTCGCTCTAGGTGTGCTACGATAGGCTCCAGCAGACTCCAATGACTCAGAATTAGGGAATAGAATTAGCGGGTTAGAAGATAAATGAATGAATGAATGAATGAATGAATGAATGAATGAATGAATAAATGAATGAATGAAAAAACTCAAAAAGGAAAAT
>JAOTRA010000001.1:5851294-5880234 GCA_026260255.1 Pseudolaguvia tuberculata | reverse complement strand
CTATCTATCTATCTATCTATCTATCTATCTATCTGTCTATCTATCTATCTATCTATCTATCTATCTATCTATCTATCCACCCGTCTGTCTGTTTATCTGTTTAGTGTGGGTTTTGCCGCTGTAGGCTCAGCATTCATATCCTGACTCATTCTGTAGTGTTACTGATGCATGTTTAAAAGGAGGTGCGAGTGGGTGTGGTTTTCCCCAGGTGGAATAGCGCACTCTCGAATTACGCCTTCCTTCCGACATGCTGTTCGCTCACATCAACCGGAAAAAGCCCACATCTGGAGCAGCGGTGTTCCTCAAACGAACAACAGGTCAGAATTATAGGGTTTGGAAAGAATCTGAGAGAAATCCATAACCCAATCTCAGATGCAATCAAGCCTTTCAGCTTGGCTGATTATCACCTTAAAATCTTTTATTATTACGTCGAATAATTCAAGAGATTTCAGTGATTTTAATAATCAGTGACGTTTATTTATTGTCTATACACGCTGTACAATCAAAGACCTCAGCAGGGATTTTACATGACAGAAGGTGCCTCTTGTCACACCAGTGCTTTCCTCGTTAAGGCTGTGGCTCTGGGTGCGACATGTTTGTTTAAAATAGAAAAAGTGTTTCTGCTGCTATTGTGATTTTACAAGCTGGGGAATAATAATGGCATCGTGCTGCTTAGTGGCATGTGTTGTTGTTGTTGTTGTTGTTGTTGTTGTTCTCGACGGTATGATGGTATGATGTAAGCCAAACAAAATTCTGTTTAGGGCCCATTTAAAACCTTGGGCCAGGCATGTCTAATCCACTAGTGCAGTGGTCCCAAACTTTTGATCACCATGGAAATGTCAATGCTTTACATTTAATGATTAATGATTTTTGTGCAACCTGGAACCAATTGATCTACGGACCATTACCGGTCTGTAGACTGGGGGTTGAGGACGACTGCACTAGGGGATATACAATTATAAATCATTCATTCATTTATTCATCTTTTAACCCACTAAATCAGGGTCACAGAGGTCTGCTGGAGCCTATCCCAGCTCACATAGGGCGAGAGACAGTGGTACACCCTGGACGGGTCGCCAGTCCATTGCAGGGCCACATTTAGAAAACAACCATTCATGCACACATTCACTCTTATGGATAATGTAGAACCATTAACCGACGTAATGTACAGTTCCCAAAAAAATTAAACACAATTCATTTTTTCCCCAAAAGACGCAAGAAGTTTGATTACCATGCGACCATGAGACTGAGCGGAGTTTGCATGTTCGACCTACACTTTTGTGAGTTTTCTCTGGGTATTCTGCTTTCCTCCCACAGTCCAAAAACATTTACATTAGGTTGATTGATGATTTTAAATTGCCCATAGGAGTGTGTGTGTGTGTGTGTGTGTGTGTGTGTGTGTGTGTGTGTGGTTGTTTGTCTATGTGTGTACCTGTGATGGACTGGAGACCTGTCCAGGGTGTACCTATCCTGCCTTTTGCCCTATGTGAGCTGGGATAGACTCCAGAAGACCTCTGTGAATTAGGGTTTTGTGACCCTGAATTAGCTGGCTAGAAGATGAATGAATGAACGACAAATACCTTTTCTGTGGCTTCAAACTAAAATATCAATACAGTCACCTTATTTTTGTCATGAAAGGTCATTTTTCAAAGCTGTAAAAAAAAAAAAAAAAAGCATGGGCGAGTTAGTCTATCAGCGCAATGGGAAGAAGGTAGACAAGATGAAAGCCTGTAAAACAGAGACACCTCGAGCGCAAGCTGGCTGACATTAAGATGAAAAGGCCATGTCTTATCTGAGAATGCTAGAGGGATAAGCAAGTGCAGGATGGAAAAAAACTAAGAGAAAGAAAAGAGCAAGTGCAAATGGTTCAAATTCACAGGTTGCACAACCAGGATGATGTATACAAATATCTTTTCTGAAGAAAAATCAACAAAAGGAAGACAGTAGGATGAATTCTGACAGAACTTGGGTCTAGCATACCAATGTAAGCCGGATTACGCCTGGTCTCGAGGCCGATCTTATGGCCCAGATTTTTGTGAATAATAACTTGGATAGCATGTCACAATATTCCACATAACATCTCGAGGACTGGAACCATCTGCCTTGAGTGACTGTTGTGTTTCTCTGATTCTGTGCCCTGTGGGTGAGACTATTTTTAGCCAGATTTACACTGCCTGGTTCATCAGCTCATCGTTTGGTCAATAAGAACTAAATAGCAATGCTAAACAACAGATCTTTGACCAGTCCCAGGCATCGCCTAGCCTGACAGGTGACATCGGCTCTGAAATTCGATTTCCCCTACCAAACGTTTCCTATCAATTTTTTCCACAGGACAATCCATTTATCACCACACCAACCTTATTTGTGGGTCAAAGCATGCAAATAGGTCAGAAAACTGATCGAGATGTCCTGCATGTGAGAAAAATGTATGAGGGTGTCCACGGGAGGGCCTAATTTTTTACCGACACATCTGGAAATGCGTGTATGACACCGGAAAACAGTAAGTGTCAGACAGCGCTGCAGGAATCAGAGCAGGCAATTAGTGTTAGACGCTCTTCGAGAATGGTAAGACCATGTATACACATTTAAACACACTAACCCCCAAATACACACACACACACACACTCACACACAACCTCGCTTACTCAAGTGCGTAATTGCTTCAGTTCCTCTGAGCTACCGAGGTCCATAAAAAGAACAGCGACGTCTGAGGCTTGCGGGAAAGTCGAGACACCAAAAATTGGGCATCCAGTAAATCAGGATGTTTTGGCATGTTTGTTGAGTGTTGAAAGATTCTTTTACTTCCTTAAAGTTGCTTTTATTCCACTTTTTAACGTTAAACACAGCCTTCGAACAACAAAATAGTGTCTGTATTCATTCAGTAATGAGCCAAAACAAGGACTCACCCCTGTCTGTCTGAGTCCACCAGGATTTGCACCAAAATTCCAGTAACTGCAACTAGAATGGGGTAATGATCTACACTCTCCAGTCCTGTAAACACACACACACACACACACACACACACACACACGCGCTAAACATATTAAGGAACAATTTTGACACAACATTCTTAGTTAACCATCACCAGAGTAGACAGGTTATACATTTACATTTACAGCATTTGGTAGACATCCTTTGTCCTTATGCAGAGCGATTTGCATTTATCTCTTTATAGAACTGAGCAATTAGGGGTGAAGGGCCTTGCTCAGGGGCCCAGAAGTGGTGAAACCCCAGTCTTTCTGTCATCATTCCAATTCAAGTTTCTTTGTTTCCAGCACCCATAGTTGCCACTATAGTTGCAGGGAAGCAAGCCCAGGGCTACCATTGACTCTGAATTATGGAGTTAATATTATAGTCTAGAATTATTGTAATTGTTGCATTCGGCCATACCATCAACTTTTGTTATTGGAAGCCCTGTGCCTCCACACAAAAAATGAAGTGGTCCCTGGTTGGTCCCTGCATATTCATTCACCTTCTAAACCGCTTATTCCCTAATTTGGGTCACGGGGATCCTATGCCAGCGCATATAGGGCAAGAGGCAGGGGTACATCCTGGACAGGTCACCAGTCCATCACATGGCCACACATAGACAACAACCTCACACATTCACATTCAGTTCTATGGGCAATTTAGAATCACCAATCAACCTAATGTACATGTTTTTGGTTTGTTAGAGGAAACCAGAGTACCCAGAGAAAACCCGAGCAAGTAAAGAAAATGGGGAGAAAATTAAGACCCCTGACCAGGGAATCAAACCCTCTTTTTGTTGTGAGGCGACCGTGCTAACCACTACGCCACTGTGCCACGCCCAACTGCACATAGCAAGCGCAAATAATAAAATCCATTGAAAAACAGAGCAGCTGTGCTCTGTATGTCACAAATCTCCGGAATCCAATCTCCCTTCACCTAGTTATTTTAAAAATATTAACATTTCATTTTTTACAAACTGTCCTTCATGGACAGGACTGAAAAATGTTCCGTTCACTTTTAGCTACTATCCATATCTATCTCACCTTGTCAACGACGTCCTCGGTTACTGTCGCTCATGGCGCTCGGCACCAGCAGGGTGACTCCCGACTTTAAACATTATGAATAATGTCATTCTACCAAGTCCCGACTGACAAATTAGCACTCGGGGCAAAGAGAGAAGTTCAATATCCTTTGGCGAAATTGAGTTGCGATTATAACGGCAAGACTGTCTAGTTTTCTGATGACTTTCAAATCAGCAGGATTTCGACTGAGGTGAAGAATATAATAAGACACAAGCCAGTCAGGATTGATAGTTATGGACAAATGAACATCAGGAAGCAATGCAGCACAATGCATACAGCTCTGTAATAATAATAACAATAATAATACTAATTTGCAGATAGTTTACAGCATGTTATATGATCTTCTATACCCACTTATTTTATAATTTAGGGTCACAGGGGTCTAATGGAGCCTATTCAGGAATCAAACCCAGGACCTTTTTGCTAAAGCAACAGTGTCAATTACTAAGCACCCATGTCAACCCCTTATGGTATTATTATAGGTTCAACGTCACTCTGACTTACATCGATTGCAAATACTGATAAATCACACACATGACCAAAGCCATGAGAAGGTCAGCGCTGTTTATGGTGGTCCTATTATGAACCATAAAGAGAAATTTGGATTATGCGTGAAAGTTACCTGGAAGACGAAGGTTGACTACGCGGTCAAAAAGATTTCTCTCAGCAGTCACTCGATTTAGCACCTGGTTCAGGAGCTGGAAGGACAAATATACAAAAAACCCTGTCATTAGTCAAACAACACATTGCAAAGTACTCGAGCTATTACACGTCTCCTGCTGGTTAGGGTGCAGGTGTGAAAAGCTCTCAGGAAAGTTAATAGAGGCAGTTACGTATTTCAATTTTAAGAAAAAGAAAGAAAAAGAAATAGAATAAGTAAAGGGAAGAATTAGGGGGGGAAACAAAGATGGGGGTTTTTTGCAAAAGCCTCTGTGAGGAATAAATATCACAATCGCACAAACACGCACCTACAAAGATGGGAAGTGGAGCTAGGTCACGCACTTTGCACTTTTATTTCATTTGAACACAAACAGAAAAACACCCTTAGAAATAAAGTGTTAAACAAAGGTGCAAAACAAAACAAGCAAACAAAAAAAAAAAAACAGAAGTGGACAAAGTGGACACACTGCAGGACGGAGGTCCAGAGAAAGACATTCAATTACAAATAATACTATTATTATATAAAATTATTATATATAAAAAACTATTAGTTGATGAAAAGATTAGAAGTTGAAGTGGTAGCACTATTGTTAGTGTTGGACTACTAATTGGAAGATCAGGGTTCGATTCCCACCGAACACCACCAAGTTACCACTGCTGTGACCCTGGCAACATCTTGTAACCCTTAACTCATATAAGAAACAGTTTAGGTGCTTAGTTGTTGATTGCAAGACCTGGGTTTAACACCGCCGCCACTGTTGGGTCCCTACACAGGACCCTTAACCGTTCCTGCCCTACTATAACTATTACTGGATCACTATTCTAGCATGGCAATGGTCCTGTGCACAAAACCCCTGATTTCCATGAAGACTGCTCATTTGTTCCAGATGAATCCCTGACTCTGACTCAAGCCCACTGAACATCTCTGTGATGAACTGGAACAACAAGCTCCTCACCCTCCATCTCACTGAAAGAGTAGCGCTTAATCCAACAGCAAAATGGGGGCATCAAACTGAAATCAGATGATCAAATTCGCATACAATGTTGTTTAAAAGGTGAAACCTCAATCTTATTTGCTTTTCCCACCTGAGCCAATCGACGAAGCAGAAGCTCAGCTGATGGTCGGCTCCAATCCAAAAAGATCTTGGGCACCAGGGTGACCGTCATTTCCAGCACACGCAGCAGACTGACAGACAGGTCAAAGCACGTGGCACAAACCTTCAGCTGCCTTGTGTCCACAAAGTTCCTCTCTGGACGCTCCGCTGCCTGTTGGATCTGTTAGAAAATCATTCATTACAACTTTATTCGATGCCATTTTAATGAAAATGGTCAGCTTTTAATTAGAATCTATAAATCTTAAAGAGGGCGCTATCAATCCTGGTTTACCAAAGTTTAACAATCCCAATCTGAAATTCATCTTATTTTTCTAGTTGGCTGTCCTACAAACGAGGAGGAACGTTGTTCTGCAGACCATCCGGCCCCTCAATTAGCAGAACATTAATTAATTTTAGTCTATAAAAACCATCCATCAAGTTATATTGTTAGACGTGGTAATGTGAATCTGTCCATAATATCATGAATGAAAGTACTTTACCATTCCTACTATCCCTACAGTCACCTGTATGACCAAATAATACCTTACATTTTTATTCCCGAAATCCAACGGGACATGTCTATTCCTCTACAGAACCAGTAAAGACATGATTTTCACTACCCCACATGACCTCCAGCTCGCTCTTTCCTCCACTCTAGGTAAGAGGTAGCTTCTAAACAAGTATGTCTCTCTGGAGATTGGAAATTGCTTCCTTTTAAATTAGGGATCATCAAAGATAAAAGTTCCCCCTGCAAGAACTAACCGCAAAGTCCGGCTATCAAAGTCCAATCAGTGAGTACAGACCTGGTGGGTCTGACTGCCACAAACACTGTTGGGTGAAGAGATGCTTCCGACTGAGCAAAGTGCTTTTTCAAGCTCCCCTGCTGAAGCTTAATGCACTGCCAGACAGACCAGGGAGTTCTGCTCCTTCCCACAATATCCCATAATGACACTGTATGTTCATTTTCTCGAAATCCGTCGTTATGGGTGTAGTTTCTTCTATCATGAAATCGAATTAGAGAGGAACAGACGAGGTTGGTTTCCTTGGGATTCAGCATGTGCGACATACACGGGGTGATGCAACCAGTGGCTTACATGAGAAAGACTAATGCATCTGTGTGAAATAAAATAACCACAATAATCTGTCTGTTTGGGTGGCGCGGTGGTGTAGCGGTTAGCACGGTCGCCTCACAACAAAAAGATCCCGTGTTCGAATCCTGGGCCAGAGATTTGTGCCTATTTGCATGTTCTCCCTGTATTTGTGTGTGGTTTTCTCCGGATACTCTGGTTACCTTCCACAGTTAAGTTAATTCTAAATTGTCCATAGGACTGGCGACCTGTCCAGGGTGTACCCCTGCCTCTCACCCTATGGGAGCTGGGACAGGCTATACCAAACAACATATAGTGTAATGGGGTTTTTGGGTTTTTTTGCATTTTTCATCTTGGACGGTTAGGGGTCCGAGCACAGGGTCAGCTATTGTTCAGTGACCCTGGAGCTAAAAGGGTTAAGGACCCAACAGTGGTGGGTTTAAACATTTAATTATTTTTTTTCTATTTTGTTGCTATTGTTCTGTCATTAATTCTTAGAATTTGTGATCATTATTTTCATTCATTCATTCCTTCATTTTCTATCTATTTTTTTTCCTGCTTATTCCATAACAGAGTCACTGGGGTCTGCTGGAGCCTATCCCATAGCATATAGGGCAAAAGGCAGGCATACACCCTGGACAGGTCACCAGTACATCTCAGGGCAAAACATAGATGAACAATCACACACACCCACACACACACACACTCCTATGGATAATTTATAATCACCAATCCACCTAATATGCATGTTTTTGAACTGTGGGAGGAAACCAGAGTACCCGAAGGAAACCCACGCAAGCGAGGGGAGAACATGCAAACTACGCACAGACAGATACGGGCCCGAGATTCAAACCCGGGACCTTCTTGTTGCGAGGCGACTATGCTATAGACTACGCCACTGTGCTGCCTACCTTTGCTCAATGTTGTTATATTTTTCTTAATAACAATTAAGCTTAAAGTCGCATACCGTCTGAGCGAAACTGAGCAAGAAATAACAGATAAACTAGTAGCAAAAACACACTGGCTCAGCTGAGAATACAAACCACTTAATCACAAAAAGGCTGGAAAACACAATAACCCTGACTTATTTATTTGTATGCAAATCGCAATGCTTAAAATGATGGAATAGACGAATCCAAAAAGCCGAGTGGTGACAGTAATGACAATACTATTGAACATTCCGGTTATGAATAATTTAAAATATTTCCAGCAGTTCAAGCCAACAGACGGCTGTAATATTTCATTCATCTCCACTGTGACAAGACCTTTTGCTTAATAAATTTGCTTTCCTGCACAACAGCTACCAGCTTCAAAGTGCACCAAGAAAATAATAATGTAGCTGTTGAATGTTACACTTTATGCCAGAGGGCGTAGCCAAAGGTTATGATTGACACTGTGATTGCCCAGGCATTACCCAACTTTCCTGAAGTCAATTTGCCATGAGTAATGAGAAGATGGACAATACCAAATCCCCACCCTGACTACATACCCTTATCTAAAATGGTATATTCCTGTTTCTGATTGACTGAACACACCTGAACCAGGTAAGTAGCAGTATAGAGCAGGGGTCAAAAACCTTTTTGACTCAGTCATGAAAGCAAAATATTTGGATTTCAGTGAGAGCCATATAATATATTTTTAGACTGATTCAAAGGGGGCGTTTACCTGTTTCCCCAGCAACGGCCAACGTAGGCTATTATCATCCAATTAAAATAATGGAGAATTGCTCCTGCAGCCAACTGCAGCCCTGAGCAGGACATGAGCAGTAGAAAATCGATGGATGGATTAAAACAAGTGATAATATTTTATGTTTTATCAGAAAAGCCGAAATCTGCAAGCCAGATGCAATCATCAAAAGAGCCACACCTGGCTTGCGAGCCATAGGTTCCCGACCCCTGGTATATAGGGCAGAAGGGATCTAGAAAAGACATTGATGAAAGTAATTTAAAGAATGATGAGTCACCCCAATCTGCTCTTACCTCCTGTATCATGCCAATAAACTCTGAAAAGGCCCAGTTCAGTTGGTTAAGGACGCTGTTCAGGAAGCTAGCAGCCATCTCTTTGTCCTGATTAAGAAGCTCTGCCATATGCTTTTGGAGCAAGAGTGATGGACATGGCTCTGCAACCAACCAGAGACAAACAATTTTTGATCAATTCACCCTATTGAATTAAAGGCAAATCAGTTTAAAGTGAAAAGAGAGAGAGGTTGAAACGATTTTGAGGTTTCATTTCTTTTCCTTTGTTTTTGTGTTTAAAGGGCGCAGTAGTATGCAGCCAGTAATGGAACATGAACATACGGTAATTCACACATATTGCAGAAATATTTTTGTTATTATGACAAAACAAAATCCCAATACAGAGATTTCCCAGTACAGATATAAGATAACATTAAGAGGAGCCTTTGTTTGTTAAATATACTTTTACATCACAGTAAAATTCTTTCTTCACATATCCTATCTTAGCAAGTTAGAAGTCAGAGCGCAGGGTCAGTTATGATGCCGTTACCTTGGAGGAGGAAGAGTAAAGGGTTTTTCTTAAGATCTGGTATTCAGATCAGCAACTCATCTCGTCTTAACCATTTGAGCCATCACTGCCTCGTATAAAAATGGTTGTCAATCCATAAAACATTTGTAATATTGATTTGAACTAAATATTACATTGTTACTTAGCTATTACAGTCACTCAGATTTGGGTAAACACCGTATAATATAGTGTGACATCTGAGGACTACAGGCGTATCCAGAATATAAATAAAAGGAGGTTTCTTTACTATGAAAAGGATGGTAATGTTTGTTTTGGGGTAAGGTGCACCAGAAAATTTGTGATGGAGAAAGCTTAGGGAGAGGCTGAGATACCATCTGAACTAGTATAGCGATGGTCCACAATTCATCATACAGTTACAGTCCAGACCTGGCTTGTTGTGACTATTTACACATCCCCAAAGAATCTCCCTTTAGGTGTGTGTAAACCTGGTGGCCATCTATAAAAACCTTTTTCCTGGATGTTCTTGTGGTTCTCTTTCTGCCTGTTAGAATAAAACCAATATTCATATTACAGACTGTTCATTTCATTTCAACCAACAAAGTCCAGTACCCCTTACTGTAACAGCAACTATACCAGAAACTTTGAAGTTCTCACTACTGGTTGCTATTGCATTTAGGGGTATTTTTTCACTTCTGTAGCTGTAAGGAAACATTCTGCAGGATGATTTGAGGTGTGTGTACATCATTATCAAATCATACATGTGTTCTACAGATCACGTTTCATGTTACTAGGGTCAACAAGTAACAAGGGTCAACAAGTCTTCCCACTTTGTTGCTTTGTGGACATTGGTTAAATAGTTTCATCTGGGAAATACCACTAAAAAGGCAGACACACCCACACACACACACACACACGCACACACACACACATACATATATATGTATATTATCCACCTATATTATTCTATGTCTATTAAATGTCTTTATGTGCAGAGAGAAGAGCACTACAAAGAATTGTGGGTAATTTTACACATTCCACAGTAAAAGGAATTGAAAGCAAAGGAAAATAGTGCAGTGAAGAAATGACAATGTGAATGAAGCTAATCAGCTGATTTGGTCCATTAGCACAGAAATAACCTTTGTGTTTAATTAGATCAAGTGTAACCCTTTATACTGCCACAAAAGGGCAAAAGAAAGGACATAAAAGCGACTGATTAGAGGAGAGAAACAAAGATGTAGATGTGAGAACAAAAACGTTTGTCTATGGATAGAGGCACAGATTCAGATTATTTTACTCTTCTCTATGACACTGGATGAGAAAATACTCTGTCAAGTCATTAAAATGTCATTAAAAATAAATACCCCATGGACAAAATTACTCAAACAGCCATGGCACCACAGAGGAGCTTATGGGCCAGCAGGAGCCTATGATGATCAGAAAAAAAGTTCACGGGTATTTAAATATATTAGAAATAAATACATTTGAAGGTCTGATTTCAGGGCATCACATTTTATGTTTAGATCTCATTTACGAACAATTTACGGTTGAGCGCCTTGTCTGAGGCTCAGTAGTGGAAGCTTGGTTGCCCTGAGATAAACAGTTGAACAACACCATCAATGGGACACCACTTCCCTTATTAACAATTATGACATCAGTAATTAAGTCTTAATTACATACATATTTCAGAAGATGTCACAATAAGACAATCAGGACTTGGTGATCAGTTTAGGAGAAAGTTTATTCCCCTACCTTAATGGTAGAACCAATCAAGCACTACTGGATAAGTTAATATTGGTCTTAAATTGAAGTTGACATTTACATTACGGGGCAGTGGTGGCTCAAATGCTTAAAAGGAGCAGAATTTCTAATTGGAAGACCAGGAAAATCTGGGGTCAAGCCCCAGCCAGCCCCAGCCAGCCACTGTTTGGTCCTTGAGAAAGACCCTTAGCGTAACTTATTTATGTGATTTACCCCCCTTTAAGGGTATAAATGAATGTTACGAAAAGTAGCAGGTTGATGGTACTTGGATTTGAACCCCCAATGTTTCAGTCAACATTTCAGCAGCTTAACCATTTCCTCCAGTCTGATACAGTCAATAGTCAACATCACATCACTCTTACCCCTCCCTACTAACTGTATAGATCAATTACAGAGATTTAATTAACAACACAAAGACATATCTGCAGTCTTTAATAGATTCGAAAAAATGCTGGTGCTCGCATACGCACTCGGCGCTGTCTTCACAGCTCGGCGGACACAATCAAATAAACTGCTTCCCTACTATTTCCCCCTCCGGGCTTTAGCACTGCTGACATAAAAAGCACAAGTAATTTCTAATTACAAAGCGTGAAGTGTGTGAAACTAAAGAACGCATTTATTTTTCCATGAGAGCTCCCGGAGAACCGTAGACCTTTCTGGAAACGTGTCTGTTTTGGGTTTAGCAGAATTTGATTTCCTTTATTAGTTTAGATCAAGGTCCAGGAGGGCCAGTGTACCAGCTTCAACACTCCTACCTGTATGTTTAGAGTAAACATAGCAAAATCTTGATTAGTTGGTTCATGTGTGTTTTAGGGTTGGAGCTCAACTCTCTAGGACACACTAAACCTCCAGGACCAACTTTGGATTTACTCCACTGATTCCGGGGCACCTGATACATTCGGATGTAATTATGGGAGGATTATTAGTGGCGGAAATAAGGACACAAATGTGTTTAAAAAACGTGGAGATGTGACACGTTCTAATGATCTGAACAGAAGCTGACTTCAAAGGGCGTTAGTGAAAGTTCCAGAAGCACAGATTATGGAAGAGAAGATTAAAAGGTGAATTGGTGCTGGGATGTTTTATGCATTATACACATTTATGAACTGTATGTGAGCTTTAGGGATTAATATGAAGGTTTTGTTGTGATCAGTGGCTACTTATAGGACAGAGCAACACGGCTTGGTGAGTTCATTTCCCATTCCCATAAATCAAATGAGGAGCTTCTCTGGGCTTGAGATAAATGAATATATTCCAATTAAATAAAAATTCTAAAGCTGAACAATACTATAAATACTGTGTATATATAATATATAACCCCACTAAACATAACTGGGAAAAACTGGAACACCAACTACTCCCCTGACCTGGTCTGACATCTGTATCTGATTTCCAGAATATTTAAATCAATATACAGGGTGAGAAATAAGACATGCAGGTAGTTGGGGTAAAAGAGGCAGAGGTAGAGGAGAGGGTAATGTGGGGAAGAGAGGTCCACTATGGCAACCACTAACGGGAGCAGCCAAGAGGAGAAGAAGAAGATACAGGGTGCGAAATAGGTCTGGATGATGTAACTCACTCTGCAGGCTGGGCAGGTTGGCATCCTCAGGTTTGGTTTTGAGCAGGTGAGGCAGCCGGGTGTACCTGTACCCAAACCCACAACCCTGTCAACAACAAAAAAAGGAAGTGATTAGCCACCTAAAACCAAAATGGAACATCTGGATTATAACATGTTAGAAAGATAACATGGCATATCTACGGAGAATATTCCAAGTTGCAGCAGGGATTTCTGAGATTTAAGGGAAATGAGAATAAATAGCGTAGAAAACGGAGAGATAAATAAAAGTCAGATGATCAGCTTGGAGAATTAGAAGAAAAGTAAAGATGAAGTGATTAAAAAGGCGGGATGAGTAAGAAGGATAAAAAGGAACGATAAGAAAAAGGAGACATGTGGAAAGATAGGAAAAAGATATATAAAAATGAGTGATGGAAAATGAGGGATGAGAGGAATGTCGTATTGAAGCAGGATTAGAAATGAGGGATATGTTAGGAAGGGTAACGAGGTAGGGATCTCACCCTCCATAAACGGACGAGGATCCAGTTAGTCTGAGCCCACGGTCGCTGTTCATACGGAGCCAACAGGTTCCTCATCATAGCCACCCGTCTGAACAAAGTTCATAGGTCAGAATTATATCAAACATTTATTTCTCTCAGATCTTTCTCTCATCATTCAATCGGATATAAAAAAAATTGTAATTAAAATTCCACATTTTCTGCCTTCAACTTAATACCGTAAATTACTCAATGCCCTACATATTACCCATAATTCAATGTACGTTTTATATTTGGCAGATGCCCTTATCCAGAGCAAGTTACTTTTATCTCTCTTATACATCTGAGCAAAAACAGGGCAGAAACTAGACGAATACTTTCAAATTATAGTGTATTTTTCCTGATGAAATAAGTAGACCTCAGAAAAACTCAGCTAGTTCATGACCCCCTTCAAGAGTTAGCATATGCAAGCAACCAGGCAACATGGTAATATGCGCTGTCATCCAGGTTGATCTTATTGTCCAAGCTTAATTAATAACCAGCAATGCATGAAGAAACTGCAAGAAATTCTGACTTTTCCCTTTAACGAAATTTCTATTCTCAAATATTATTCATTAATAATCCTCAGCAGGATCACATGGAAAGCAACTAGCATCATGTTCGTGCTAATAGCTTTTGCAGGTGAGGAGTGTGTGTGTGAGTGGAGGGATGATGTACTCACTGCTCCTCAGGGATCCTTTCCACTGCTCGAAGTGAATGTGGGTAGCACACGTAGCTGGCCAAAGCCTGCATCAGTGAATCTTTAATATCTGAAAGAAAGAAAGAAAGAAAGAAAGAAAGAAAGAAAGAAAGAAAGAAAGAAAGAAAGAAAGAAAGAAGTCAGAAATTTAGTCTGTATAATTAAATTCGGATCATCTAAGGAATGAAGACCAAGAAATTAATTTTGTGAAAACAGGAAAAAAAACGTTCAGCTAATGTGTATTGACTAGGGCCAAAAGTCGAAAATAAAGACTTTATAAATGAAACCCACCTCTCAACGAAATTATAGTAACGAATAATCGGCCTGATCGCATCAGGCTAAAATAATTAAGTTCCATCCTAGCAGTCTGAGCTGATTAACTCACGGCCATGTTTCACTTTGAGATGTACTTGATTGACGAAACGAGACCATAAAGATGCACAGGAAATGAAATCGATAACATCAATAACGGGTGTGTCATAAGATACATTACATCCAGAGTGCCGAGTAGAAAAGCTCAACGGTATCTAATTCCACATCTATTAACATTTCTATCTAATCAAGCGCCGCCGCATCGTGACAAATAATTTCAGGGATTAATTTGCTCCCACACACTGATGGCGGCCGAGATTGTTGATGCATGTTTATCAGCAAACAGCTAGACTAGCACAAGACGGATATTGTTTGGACAAGTGGACAAATTGGCCCTTGGACCAGTACAACTATTGTCAAAACCTGACACATGATTCTTACCCTAAAGTTCATTCATTCATCTTCTTACCGGCTTATTTCCTAATTCGAAATCACAAGGGTCTGCTGGAGCCTATATCAGTGCATATAGCAGGGGTCCACCCACTCACACACATCAAATCCTTTGGGCAATTTAGAACCACCAATCGACCTAATCTACATGTTTTTGGACTGTGAGAGGAAACCGGAGTACCCGGAGGAAACCCACACGAGTACAGGGAGAACATGCAAACTCCACACAGAAAGAACCCGGGACATTCTTCTTGTGAGGCAACTGTGCTACAGACTATGCCACCGCGCCGCCCAGACTATATATATATATTAGAGTAAAAATATAAAAAATTTTTTTTTTTTTTTTTTTTTTTTAAACTCACATTTTACAGATTATCAGAACATTTTTGACTCCGGTGTTTGACTACTAATAGATACGAGGAGGTGTGATGTAAAATCTTCTGCAGTGTCACGCCATTACCTGTGCCTACGATGCGCGGGTCAGCGAAGTGCTTAGCGAGGATGGCAGCAAGCTGAGTGAGCGTATCTTCGTAACCTGTATCACAAACTCAGTCAAAAGAACTCAGCAAACAGAAACATACTTCATCCACAGCCCCAAAGATGTCAGTTTACAAGCAGTTACACCACTTTTGTATAACTGTGATTGAATAATTTGCTAGGTAGGCTACCAATATAATAATCACACAAGTCCTCATTAAGCCGTTTGGGTTTATTGATACCTGGTAGTTCCTCCATGTTGTTGGAAGGGCTGAAGTAGTTCTTAAGGGCACTGTAGCTGTTCATGGCCACGTTGAGGTAGAACTCGGGGTTGAAAGCAAACAAAGATCCTGTCTTGTCAGAGTGCTCAATGGTTCGAATACAGACACGCAAAAGCCAGTAGACATCCAGCATTTTCTCCTACAAACACAGATATTAAAAGAAATAATAATTGTTTTATAACCCTTGGTGGTACCACAGACCACCCAAGGTCAATGATCATATATAAAACCTATCCAATTTGTAAACACTTGACAAGCAGATGAAAGTCCTTCACAGCTGGAATAGTAATTGCAAGGTCGGTATTCTGTCTCCGTGAAGTGCATGTTATATTTGACCTCCAGCGTTATAAGTGCCTTTCTGTAGTTTCCCCGGTGACACTGACATGGCGGAGAGAAGGGATTCGGTAATGCTATTGATATATGCTATGGTTCAGTATGATTTAACAGCTGTAAACATCTGTAAATGGATACAAACCATTAAAGATAATGCTGTTATTGTTTTAGCTTCAGATCTATTCAGAAATAGTGAATTTCTTTGTTACCCTTTCATGACTCATGAGCTACCAGTTAATAAAATTTTGTTGAAAATGGAAGAATGAAAAAACATGAAACAATTAGGTGTGTGTAAGATCAAAAAAAGCCAAAATTATCCCCTCTAGCTTTCCATTCATTCATTCAGTCATTCACTATCTTACCCACTTATTCCCAAATTCGGGGTCACTGGAGTTTGCTGGAGAATATCCCAGTACACATAGAGCGAGAAACAGGGATACACCCTGTCCTGTCACCAGTCCATCACAGGGCACACTTAGACAAACAACCACTCTAGCTTTTTCACTAATCTCTAAATACAAGCTTTCCGGAGGCCTATATATAAATCCCTGTTCTTTCCTGCACTAACCTACCTGTTCTGACACATAGCCATTTGCGCACACACAACCTGACTGCCATGGTACCTGTGCTGGTAGTTTTCAGCCGCAACTGAAACGTCTGAAACGTCTAATGTGTCTACCACAGTAGATACAGTTTTAGAAAACCTCAATGATATTAACCTACAGATCAGAAAGTAAAAGCCTTCTGATAGCCTTCTGGTTACTGTAAAAATTTGTCCTAGAAACAAGAGTATTTACCCTCCATTTCTCACTCTCTGGCATTGTGTTTAGAACTGTACCTTGGAGTAAATTGTGGCATTGATCCAGGCCAACCTGCGGCTCAGGTGGTTAAGTTTCTCAGCAAACACCTTCTGGCTCTTTTGCAGCTCTTCCAGAATGTCGGCTCTCTGCACACAGCATGATGTCATGTCTTTTAAATAGTTAACATTAAGACTTCCATTGAAATGGTGAATTATTTAATATATGATTTTCTCTGTTAGCCATGACTGGAAGTCACAGATCTAAAACTTATATTGTAGATTATATATATTTTCTTACTCTAGCTGGACATCGTGCTATCTTGTCTTCCGTGTCTTTTAGTGCGACGGCGTACTCGTTCACGTCATCCGACACGACCACCATCTGTAGGAGAAACGTGATAAAACAGTCACCATTCTTGGCTCTCAACGTTACCTCCATTTCCTTGGTGCAAATTCAAATCACCATTAGTAAGAATTCAGAAGAACTAAAGAAAGTAGCAGTTCTCCAGATGAAGCATAGTGGCTTGAATACAAAGTTAACAACCACAACTAGATATTTAGGGTTTGGTCAGACAATAATATGGTAATGAAAAACAGGTGCACTGCTGTGCTTTAGACATTGTCTTCTTGTTCTCCTTTTGGCTCCCGCATCCTACATTTCTAATTCTGTCCATCCTAATCACTCCCAATGAAAATGTCAACATCTTCAACCCTGACTCGTCCAACTCTTACTCCTGTCTTTTTGACAACGCCACTGTCTCTAAACCATATAACATTGCTGGTCTCACTACAGTCCTACAAACTTTCCCTTTCACTCTTGCAGAAACGCGTCGATCACAAATCACTCCTGCAACTCTTCTACACCCGCTACACACTGCCTGAAATCTTTTCTTCACTTCTCGAAAACACTTTTGATTACTTTGCACTGTTGACCCCAGGTACTTAAACTCTTCCACCTTCACTACCTCTTCTCCCTGCAACCTCACCACTCCATTGCCTTCCCTCTCATTCAAACACATGTACTCTGTCTTACTCCTACTGACTTTTATTCCCCTTCAGTACAGCAAGTACCGCCACTTCTACAGATTCTTCTCAACATGCTCCCTACTCTCACCACAAATCACAATAAAATCTGCAAACATCAACGTGCATTGAGACCTCTGTCTGACCTCATCTGTCAACCTGTCCTTCACCACTGCAAACATGAAAGGCCTCAGAGCCGATCCTTGATGCAATCCCACCTTCACCTTGAACCAGTCCTTCATTCCTACCGCACACCTCACTGCTGTCACACTGTCCTCAAACATGTCCTGCACCACCCTCACATACTTCTCTGCACACCTGACTTCCTGATACAATACCACAACTCCTCTCTCAGAAACCTGTCGTACTCTTTCTCCAGGACTACAAACACACAATGCAACTCCTTCTGGCCTTCTCTTTACGTCTCCATGAACATCTTCAAAGTAAAGATTGCATCTGTAAGACAGTCTAGTCACTATACCTTAAGAAAATACTGTGGTATCGATTCTGGTACTGTGGTACTGAATTATTTACATTTGACCTTCACTTTGGTTAAAAATGCACTGAAAATAACTGCTGACATTTTAGCTTAGCATTTCAGGAGAAAAAGGAGTCAAATTATGTCTGAATAAAGTACATCCTTAAAATGATATCCTCTATGAAACCGTTAAAACCAAAGAAAATCACACTCTGCAATTTCAGCACCACGGACAGCTCAGATCCAATCATAAGGAATCAGAAAACTATGGCCAAAAGTTTTAACCCAAAACAAAAAGATTTTTCATTCATTCATCTTCTTGCCCGCTTATTCCCGAATCCGGGGTCACAGGGGTCTGCTGCGCCTATCCCAGCACACATTGGGCGAGAGGCGGGGGTACACCCTGGACGCGTCACCAGTTCTCAGACAAAAAAATTATGATTTGTTAATTAATGCTTTGTTAATTTTAGTTAAATGAGAGTGTTTGGTGAAATGGGATATGTGTATGCTGTCGTTCCATCGCATACACATATCCCATATCCCAGGGCAGGTTAACTTACCTCTGAGATATCAGTAACCAGGTTCCTATCCTTTTACTCAGTTTTGCTTATGTTAAAGGATGGACTGGGACTCAAGGCTAGGGTTTACATTCATTTGATCAATACAATATTTTGTAATTAACAATACCATATGGTGTCACCCACATGAGGAGGAGTTCCCTATTGAGTCTGATTCCCCTCAAGATTTCTTTTTTTACTTTACTTCAGGGAGTTGGGGTTTTTTTTCAATCCGGCCTTAAGGAGCTAAAGGGGTTTGGTCATGCTGGAACATTGTTTGGGTTTCAGTAAAATTATTAGTTTTACACTCTGGAAAACCTTTTTATTGGTGCAACATTCAAGGTCATGATTTACATAAATGCCCACATATCCAACCTATCCACTTTGCAAACTTTTGCCACAGATAAAAGATGTTCACAGCTGCAAAAGTAATTGCAAAGCCGGCATTTAGCTGTAAATGACCTACAGGGTTAGAAGCGTCTTTCTGTAGTTTTTTGATAACACCGACACGGTGTAGTGTGGGAAGTGGTAGCCTAGGAGGACCGAGGTTCAAATCCCACCTCCACCACCAAGCAACCACTGTGGGCCCTTGAGCAAGGACCTTAACACAGTTGTAAAAAAAAGACCAAATGTAAGTCGCTCTGGATAAGAGCGTCTACCAAATGCCAAACTGTAACTGCAAACTGTAGTTAAGTGGTTCGGTAATGTTGTAAAAATCTTCTGATATATGTTATGACAGCCGTGAGCATCTGTAAATAAACACAAACCTTCAGATACGGATATTAACGCCATGTTCCTCCTTTTTAATTAAAACATTTTGATTAATTACGTCACGTAAAAGATTTTCAAACCTCAGTCATTGGCACAGCTCTATGACATGAACCCCCTCCTGTTATTATGTAAATAAACACACACACACAAAGTGAAAGTCAATTCCAAAATTCGAGTGTAAACACATCAGTCAACTCAATTTAAAAATGTCCTTTTCTTGTTAAACTTTTCATGAAGAACGAATACGCTGAAGTAAGAAACCCCAACGGGGTGAAAGAACGTTCTGCCGTTTCGACAGTGACTGAGCTATTGCAGAGCAAAGTGCTTTTTTTTCAATGAGCAGGAATGGAATCCATTCTGCTGCAGCGTGTCAGAGACGTCTGGACAGGAGACGTATCCAAGCTGCTCTCAGATCCTAATCTACTATTATTCAGGGAAAAGAATTACTTGTCCAGGTATGTGTAGTGAAGTTCTTCTAGTCAGTGAGATGAGATGTTTTTCGATTGAAGATCCAATTACACTGCTATTTTACTGGAGCCAGTAATAATATAATTAAAAATAAAATAATTAACACACTATAAAAAAATGGAGATATATATAACTCAACGATCAATGCTACATTCACCGAGGCTGCAACACGGACAATTTTTTTTTCCTCCTAAAGAGATCATCGTTTTGCCTTTACCTTTAAACATGATACAGAAGTATCATACTGATTAATCATTTTGGCTGCATTCATTGATTATTGTGACATTTTTTACTTTCCTTTCCGGTCAGTACGTCTACGTTGGGTTGTTTTGTCGTATGAAATGTAAATGTAGATATGGGATACGAGTCAGTTTTAAAAGATAATGTAATAAATGTAATAAGTAGATCATCTCTACTATATTAGTACTAATTCCGGTGCATGATATTAATTCTGGATAGATTACATTTTTTAACAATGACAATGAGTCGAATTACCGACTCAACGTATAAGATGATACAACATTTCCTCCACATTGTTACGTGCACCTGTTTATGCTACAGGGAAAGTCGGAAGCGCTTTGAGACACCGGGACCTCACCTTTCCCAGCTGCTGATGAACACTCAGGTTGTACATCATCACAATCCCATCCAGGATCTCCAGCAGGGACTTTTCCGTGATTGGCTGCTCAGGCTCTTCCAACGGTCGCCCCAGCAACAGCCCATCGTTACCATGGCTTCCCTCGACTAGAGATGGAGGGGTGAATGTATAGAGCAGAGATGAGGGAAAGGTGTTAAGAGTTTTTGAAAAAGAAAAACAGATTATCCACTGGCAAGGTTGAAAAAAAGGGACAGCATTTCCCTCTGGGGAAGTGATTTTTTTTTTCTTCTTTTCAATCCAAACTTAGCTAATTGGTTACCCGCTGATTCCTTTTGTAATCCTGGAAATTGCTGCATACTGAATGTGGACAGGCCTTTGTGATGCCCAATAGGGATTCCACGGGGGGGGGAACGAGGTATTGTAAGCACTAGTGACATTACGCCTTCATTACTATTCCATGCTAATTCTATGCAGAACGCTCAAAGCTTATAGAAAGGTTCAGGCATTTGAGTAACTCACTGTCCTCCTCTGTCCTCTGCTCCACAGTCAGAGTGCGCACTTTAACCTTTTCAGGTGGTGCCAAAGGTCGCCGTGGGGTCATGAGACTGACTGCTGCCGTACTAAGGAAGCGATTGGCTCGGCCCAGAGTAGGAGAACTCAACCAACTCGGTCTGGCCAAGGCTCCACCCATGGCTGCTGCACCAGATGGCCTCTGAACACACACAAACACACACACACAAGAACCACTCCATAACTATTAGCTTTCTTCAAGATTACATACATTAACGATCCACATGTTCCATTAGTAACTCCAGTACAAACCCATTGTAGAGGTGAGGATCCTAGTTTGTGGGGTTTGTGGTGTCTAGTTATTTTTTTAATATATATACAGAATTGCAACAATATATATATCCTAACTGGAAAAAATCTTTAGTACAAACAGCCTGGGGATTTCTTGGCTATTTAACATCATTAAAAAAAATCTAAAAAAATTAATGTGGGAGGGGTATAATAGAAGGAACACATTTTAGACATCCTACCACTTTAAATAAGAACAGATAAGAGAATAAACTGTTATTCACACAACATCGGTATTTATTCAATTCTATATACTTACATATACAGTTTACAGTATCTGTAGTTATCTAATTCTATAAACTGATATATTCAGTATATATAAATAAGGGTGGCGCCGTGGTGTAGTGTTGATTAGTGATTCTAAATTGCCCATAAGAGTGAATGTGTGTGACTTGTTCGTCTACGTGTGTCCTGAGACGGACTGGTGACCTGTCCAGGGTGTACGCTGCCTCTCGCCCCATGTGCGCTGGGATAAGCGGGTAAGAAAATGAATTAAAGAATATACATATAAATTTGTATATAATATAATAGGTATATAATTGGTATATAAATTGTAAGATTATAAAAATGTATTAAATTAATATAGTAAAAATTAAATAGAAATCATGATGTGTTAAAGTTAATATTTTCATAAATAATTATTAATACTAATATATAAAGCATAAAATGTGACTGTCATCAGAAATGTTTTTTGTTCTGCTGGTCGAAAGTCTCAAGTGTGTTTTTTGTTTTGTTTTTTACAAAAAAGGTGAACAGGTTCACAAAGATAGTAAAGAAAAGCAGGTTGAAGGACCGAATAACACAAACATGTAATAAGTGTTCCTTTTTTTCATTCACATGTATTCGCATTAGTGTAAAGAGGTGACAGAGGCTTTACCTGAGCAGCTCCACTTTCATCATCCTCATCTAGGTCGTCCATCGAGGCAGCCTGGATCTCAGCAGGGTCGATAATGATGTTGGCTTTTGCCGCTAGGTCATCTGAATGGAATAACACACACACACACACACACACACACACACACACACAAATACATGACTATTCGAGCTTTCTAATGCTTCATTAAAGGCATTATTTTCTCAATGAACAGAAGGGACAATTCTATACATTCATTATATCCTGTCCCTTCAGGGAACCGGACAAAAACACATAAAAATAGGATATAAATACACACATATAACAACAATGAATTATTTATTTTGTTTGTTTGTGTAACATTAAATCGGCACTCGGTGTGTCATACATCACTGAGCTTTCGACAAGAGCCCTGGGAAAAATTGCATACTATTGTTTTTTCCTCCGGAGATGCCTAGCTGATCCAACAGGTCCAGCCATAAAAAAAACAGCATTAAAAATGTATATTAAGAGTAATACATACAGGGGTCGAAATGCACATAACCATCCTGCAAAATTACATTCAAGTGTAACATTGATGTGATGCAATACATGTATGATGTAATCAGGAAGAAACTGAAACTGAATGCCAAATGATGGAATTTATGACAAAATATACAGCAATTAAAACTGAGCTAGTAAACAGTTTAGAATAATAATTAATTATAATTATAAATTATTTTTAAAATGTTGAAAAGGTTGACCAAATAAAAATTGTGTACACCTAAAAAAAAAAAATTCATAAAATAAAATTATTTCTATTTATTTGTTCATCTTCTAAGCAGCTTATTCACTAATTTGGGGTGGCGGAAGTCTGCTGGAGCCTAACCCAGCGTATATAGGGCAAGGAGCAGGGGTACACTCCAGACAGGTCACCAGTCCCTCACAGGGACAGACAACCACACACACTCACACCTATGGGCAATTTAAAATCACCAAATCAACCTAATGCACATGTTTATGAATGGTAAGAGGAAACCGGATTAGCCGGAGGAATCCCCGCAAGTGTGGGGAGAACATGCAAACTCCGCACAGAAAGACCCCCGGCCCAGGAATCTAACTCAGGACCTTATTGTTGTGAGGCAATCGTGCTGACCACTAAACGCCACAGCACCATCCAAGGATTTCTATTTTTGTTTTACTTTTTTAATTGTTTGTGTCTATCAACCAGAATGAACTACACAATGTTTTTTTCCACAATTATTCTTTTTATCAGTTTTGCTTGGAAGCAAAGTTGCCATGACATCGTTTTCAAATGCTTTATTTATTATTAATATTTCCCTTTTTCTATTATCACATATCGGTTCTGTAATATAGAATACGTTATATGAGACTGTCTTGTAGTTCTTTTAATAACTGCACACAAGTGCATCAAATCAAAAAATAAAAGTTTAAAGCTTTTATATAACATGACACTTAAACAGAAGGTTTTTTTTATTTCTAAAGGTAATAAAAGTATAAAATAAAAGTATTGAATAAAGATTTTATTGCATTTGCATTTTGATTATTGGTCACATAGATATATAAATAATTAGCATCTAGAACAGTGGCTGATTCCTAATTAGCAAGACCTTTGTGGAACCATCAATCATTCATTTAAGATACATCTTCTGTACATTAACTTTAATACCCCCAAAACATGACGCTGAGAAAAAGAAAAATCCTGATTGGTTTGTCATATTGTTAGTAAAAACCCTGATTGGTCAAATGATAACATGACTTTAAACTGAATTTCTATTTCTATTAGCAAATTAAATCGGGGGAAAAAACAGAACTAAAAGAACAATAAATGTGTAATAACGGTTTTATTACATATAGAAATTTATTCATGTCCCTATGAAAATGTATAATGTCAAAATGACAGATGGACCGAAGTTTAGAAAGAAAAAAGGTTCTTCTTATTCTGAGAACATTTCAACGTTATTTTCCATATTCTACCTAAATAATCAACATACACATTTCCCACCTGAGCCATCATTAAATCTGTTGGGGTATGATTTATAAGCGTGTGGAGGAAATTAAACTAGACTGGAGATGTGAGGTGTAACGTTTAATCAACTTTAACTGGTGGACCATGTAAAAATGTTCATCAAACCCTAGCAGGTGACCTCTCACATACCTCAGCTATGACGCTCAGCTATAAATTTGAGCGTGTGCACGAGCCATAAATCGGAAGAGGGAGCCATTCTTTATTGTTAGGTTGGTTTGGCAAAAATGACAGGGTTCGTTTGGTTGTAAATTCTACACCGAGGAGAAAAAAGCTGGCTGCGTGTGCCAAGCTCATCTAGGAACCTTTAGAAGCACCCATAAGACTTTATTTTGAGCTGAAACCATTGTTCACCTACAGGCTGAGAGGACCTGAATTAAATCAAGTGATTTACACTGGGGCAGATCAGGTGAACAAGACATTAAATCCAATGAAGTAAGTAAAAAAAAAAAAAGAATACCAAAGAAACATGGCCGTTTGTGATTTTCCAGCCCAAAAGGTTTAGCAGTTTGAATACAATTCAAAGAAATGAGGAAATCGTGATCTGGATCTGATTTACATTGTCTTTAGACCTGAGCTACATTTGATTTCATTCATGCTAAACCTAACATCTCAATCCCCTATAATATAATAGAAATGAGACCAATGGTACCCGGAGCATGTCGCCAAAGAGGACAACCACTGACATCCAATGATGTCGTGACCGAATCGAAGCTGGTCTATATTCTTTTAGAGAAAATCACTACACAGGAAGACGAGACATGAGAAAAGCTACATTTCAGTCATTATGGAAAATAATAAAGCTTTTGTTTGTTTGTTGGGGGGGCAAAAAAGAAAATGTTAATCATTCTTGCAAGAACATTGCAAGAGAGAGCTTTATCTTGTTTGGTATCTATAAGATCAGTGGTAATACAATTACAATTACAATAACAGCATTTAACAGACATTCTTATCCAGAGTGACTTACAACTGAGCAATTAGAGGTTAAGGGCCTTGCTCAGGGGCCCACAGTGGTGGCTTGGTGATGCTGGGAATCGAACCTCAGTCTTTCTGGTATTAGTTCAACACCTTAACCACTAAGCTACCCTTTTACTCTTTTTACAAAAAGGATAAAAATAGTAATAAAAATAAAAGATAAAAAAGGTACGAAAATTAAAAATATATACCGCATTAAAAAAGTGCAGTCTGACATTTGAGTGCAAAACAGCAGCAGTGCAAAATATTCAAGTTTCACTTTAGCTTCAAAATCTCAACAACAAATAGGCATCCAATCAGCTTTTTAGTAAAAATCAGGATTTACATATGGAAACAGCCCTGTGATGGACTGGCAACCTGTCCAGGGTGTACCCCCGCCTCTCGCCCTTCATGTGTGCTGGGATAGGTGCAGCAGACCCCCAAGACCCCGGATTAGGGAATAAGCGTGTAAGAAGAAGAATGAATGAATGAATGAATGAATGAATATGGAAACAATAGAAACAACCACAAGCATCAGGAACTCCATCAGAAGACGAGAGTGGCAAATGAAACAGCGGTTTAAAAATGCAAGATACCAACGAGGCAAAGTAAACAAGTCAATCTGCAAATCAAGCCGCAACTAATCTACAACTGTTTAGTAAGACTATCGCAATTATCTAATGTTTGTATGATCCGAATTCTTTGGAGTATGTGGAGGTTTTCTGACACTCAAACTCACGTTAATGATCTAGAAATTCAGAAAAATATAATTTTCTTAAATACTATTTTGTATAATAAAATATTTAGTCGAATGTTAATAAAGCAGAAATTAGAGAGATTATAAAATGCTTTGAGCTTTTTTTTATTTTTTTATGTTTAATTGTAGATTGCACAATTAATTGCTGTGGTCATAACTTTTCCTAATCAAATTAAAGAGTGGTAACCATGGTCAGAAGATAATGCATTCAATTTCAAAGCACCAGTCACTTCTTGGCCCCTAAGCAAGGTCCCTCACCCTTAAGTGCTCAGTTAGATTATAGTATTGTTCAAATATTATTGTATTATATATTTATTATCATAAAAGTGTCCTCCAATCACATATACATGAGAGCTATCAAATCTTCCCCTGTCACTAAAGGGCGGGGCAAATGAAGTGCTTGGAACCATAATCCCTGCCTGTCACAGAAAAAAAAATAGCTGCAACAAAATACAATAAAACCTACAAAACTATAATAATCTAAATCTACGCTTTATCCTCAGACTGCTTTATATTTGCATACAGTACTTTCAGGCAAATCGAAACCTGTCTGCATCTCAGCCGCCATAATCGACACTGGCATGTCTCTCACCATCTCTTCCTCATCCCTATGGGATTTTTATGAGGTCACAAATCAAACCAGAGCAGCTGCAATTCCTCCTGATGGTGGGTGAACGAGGCCAGGCTCAGACTGCGTCGAGTCATCGCCGGTTATGTGATGCACTCGCTCTCCATTTGCTAATGAATCGACAGCTTTTCGATCCGCGTTTGTTCAGTAGAAGCAGCAGGAGGATCGATAAGGAAGAGGACAAAAAGTGCTGCAAAAGTTTCTCATGAAATTGGATGTAATGTGTGTGTGTGTAGTATGAAGGTGCTAATTATCATTAGATCATGGATGTAATTTCCAACATCACCTGGATGCCACAGGCCCCTAGACCTGACGCTTTAACCACACAGTTGCATAAAAAATGACATATGATATGTAGTGAAACAATTCAAGTCCCATTGCTGAAACGTCCGCCACTGTTTGACTATTTGATTCCTTAACAGTTCCTATTACAGGGGTGTGGAATCATAACTGACCCTTGAGACTCCGAACCTGCCAAGATTATGTGACTGTGATATATTTGTTTTATCACATAATATCAAGTTGGAGATGGATTGGTGGATAGATAAACAATATCAGCTGAAACCAATGTAATCCCCATCCGACACTGGGGTCACATGGGTCTGCTGGAATCGATCCCAGCTCTCAAAGGGCTAAAAAGCAGGGGGGTACACCTTTGACAGGTTACCAATCTATCACAGGGCCAAACACACTCACTTGTATGGACAAATTAAAATCACTAAGCAATCTAACATTTTTTTAGACCGTGGGAGGAAACCAGAGAGCCCAGAGTAACCCACGCAAGCACAGGGTAAACATGCAGAAAGATTTAAGCCATAATCTATGTTTAAATTCACTACACCGCAGACTTGCTGATGACATAATCTACCAAGAGACACAATCACACTCAAGAGCCTTAAAAGTATTTTTTAACTCCAGTCTAACAGCTGTTCTAACAGCTGCAGTACTAAAGCCCATCTGCACTGTTTCGAAGAGTTTCCAACCACAGTAATCTCTCATCTCTTCAGGTTGTACATGTGACCATCGTCAGCAGCACTGAGTGCTTTCGAAGAGATTCGGTTACCCTACCATAAAAGCTGCAGTGTTTCGGGTACGATTACAAATCAGGGCAGTGTTTTATCCTCTTTTATGGAGTATTTACTTTTTCCCACTTTTTTTGGGCAGAAATATTATCCTGTGATCATTTTATTTACTTTTATAGATTTTTCTATACCTGATCATTGATTAAGGGAGAACTGATCATTTACATTTTAAGTTAGAAAAAAAAAACAGATTTAATATAATCAGTCAAGTTTTTAAGTTGTAAACATGTACATTAGGTTGATTTGGTGATTTCTATATTGCCTATACGAGTGAATGTGTGTGTGAGTGGTTGTTAGTCTATGTGTGGCCATGAGATGGACTGGTCGATCTGTCCAGGATGTACCCTCTTGCCCTATGTGCTCCAAATGGGAATAGGCTCTGAATTAGCCAATAAGAAGATGAATGAACGAAAGTTATATACATTCTAAGTTATACAGTTAAAAGCCGATCAATGACTTCAAAGAACATCGGTGACGCAAAATTAATCTTCATCGCCCCCTAGTGATTCCTTAAGCAAACTTCCCCAGTTTTTAAAATAGAGATACGTCCCTTCTGTATATATATTTTGGGGGGGTTGTGTTATAAAATGCTTGTCCTTCTATGATGATAAAGTGTGACAGTAAAGATGGAGTTCAAACCTTTTAGCGTTTTTTTGAGATGAGAAAGTAGCCCCCCGAGACGCTGCAGGTCGAAGTAGTCCACCTTCCCGTTGTAGAACAGCTGCGGGGGGACGTAGGCGTCTAACAGGAACAAAAAAAAAAAGGAAGATGTTATTCGCAGTGCAAAAACAGGAAAGTGTTACAGAAGAATATTCTGGATTAACTTTTATTACTGTATACGATGAAAGTATAATATATCATATATTACCCTACAGGCGGCAATCTTCTGCAGCTAATCGACATTACTGCTACTTTGATATATTTTTTATTTTAAGTTATATTTGTTGTTATATCTATTTTTCACTGATCACATTTTTTCACATTTTTTAGAGTCAATTAATAAAACCCTGTAATTTAGACCATTTGATCAGCATTTTATTACAGCATAGTTATACACTGCATTCTACATTTGGTTGGAGCGCCTTTAGCTTTGATTTTACTGTGCCATTGTTTTGATAAGCTTCTACAATGTCAGAAGATTTATTTCCATCCAGTGTTACATTAATTTTTCACCAAAAGCTTGCATTGATGAAGGGAAGGGAAGGGGAAGGGGAAGGGGAAGGGGAAGGGGAAGGAAAGGAAAGGAAAGGAAAGGAAAGGAAAGGAAAGGAAAGGAAAGGAAAGGAAAGGAAAGGAAAGGAAAGAAAA
>JAOTRA010000001.1:5804222-5823587 GCA_026260255.1 Pseudolaguvia tuberculata | reverse complement strand
CTATCTATCTATCTATCTATCTATCTATCTATCTATCTATCTATCTATCTATCTATCTATCTATCTATCTAACCATCTGTTCATCCATCTGTCTTATACTCCTTGTATATCCACTCATCTATCCACCTGTTGAACCATACATCCATCTTTCTTATGATCCTTGTCCATCTATCCATCCATCCTGCCTATTATTAGTATTATGAAACATAAATGAAATCAAAGTCTGTACATATAATTTATATTTGTTCTATTTATTTAAAGCTTAGGAAAATACATTTGATAATAACGGCATAATTATTAATCAGGATGGTTATTACACAATTGGGATCTTTAATCACTCACACACAGAAGTTTGTATACCCTTCATATAATCCACATAATACACAGCCAATAAATAGTGAAAGAGAATTAATTTGATTGAATCATTTGTGTAGCTATGATATGTGTAATGTCGCATGGTTGGCCGGATCCATGATGCAGGGAGTCAACTGTTTGATAAGGGTAGCTTTTAATAGAAGACGTCAGGAAAGCAAATAGTCGGTACACAAATAAGCAGAAGATACAGGCAGAAAAATCCAAATCGCTAAGCAAAGATTGTAAGAGGAAAACAGGCAAAAGGTCGGTAACTAGACGTAGAAACGCTTAGTAAGGTCAAGTAGACAAACAATACTTTGCAAAGAACATAGCATGCTGCTAACTTAAATATGGCGCCCTCATGTGGCGATCGTGCACAGTCGCAGATGTATAATCTCAGATCATCTTTTGGGTATAGAAGTAGTGTAGTGAATGTAGTGTGGAAATCTGGGGGGAAATATAAGGGGATGCAAACTTTTGCACACGACAGACTGATGCCCCGTAAAACATAAATTGCATAAAAGCTTTGCATCATATGCCGTTTTAAAACAAACAACACAAAACACAAAAACAATAATATTCAGCCCCGATCAGAAATAGTTTGACAAAGATTTAGGACTAAAAACTAAATAGTAAACAGAACTTCTATCGTTTATTCTTTTTCCCACATTAAAGGTTAGCCGTCCAGTTGATTTATTCGCACATCAGCATAAAAGCAAAATAATAAATCAGCTGATTATCATATCAATGTTCTAACAAATATGCAACTGCTCTCATTTCCACAGGGTAATAAAAGCATTAAAGGGTAATAAACGGATTCCACCACCTGTATATCTTCTCTCGTTTACTATTTTACATGGTGAGCCTTCCAGTTCTCCAGATCATTATGTTCCCTTTTTAACAGGCCTACATTCACTTCTACAAAAACTGCTTCGTAATTACAAACACCAAACGATTTTTCTTTCTTTTTTTATTTGTCTATAAAATCAAAGAATGAAGGATTCGACGCTAAAGGTGAGCACAAGTTTATGACTTTCACATCGTTAGCATCGTAAGTACAAAGGAAAAAAAAAAACAAAAAAAAAAAACCATCCTTCTTATCGAATCCTTTTTTGTCGATGCTTCGTTCGGAGTTGACCTCAGAAACCGAGTGCAACAAAAAACAAACAGTGGAGCGGCGTTGCCGATTCGCACGGCTTCGACTCTCTATCCAAACGCATTAATCTTATTCGCTACGAAACAAAATATCCCGAATAAAATAAGCACCTTTACAGGAACTGGCAAATTTTCACATATAAGCCATTTCTTTTTGCTCTAAAGCTGAAACTGAAACATCTGTACAAACATTTAGAACAACGGAGAAAAAAATCCGAGGTTATGTTACTGCCAGAAATCCGAAGCCGCTCAGGTCAGGAACTCGGTTCTACTCCAGGCGGAGTGTTTGTTTGCGGTGCTGCGCGAAGCTCAGAGGCAGATCCCTATTCTCATTTACGTTTTTGTGACTATATCCGATTTTTTTTGGGATGATCGGCTTAAAACTGACTTGTATTATTATTTTTTTTATTATTTGTGTTAATTTGTTTGCAGACTAAACAGAATCGCAGGACACACATAGACGAACAACCCTTCACAAACACATTCACTCCTTTGGGCAATATTGACTCACCAATCAATGTACATGTTTTTTGGACAGTGGGAGGAAACCAGAGTACCCGGAGGAAACCCATACAAGCGCAGGGACAACATGCAAACTCTGCACAGAAAGAGCCAGGCCCGGGAATCGAACCTCTGATCTTCTAGTCGTGAAGCGATTGTGCTAACCACTACGTCATAATATATTTATCTCCAAGTAGTGACCTGTCCAGGTTCTACCCCTGCCTCTCGCCCTATGTGTGCTGACATAGGCTTCAGCAGATCCCTGTGTCCCCAAATTAGGAAATAAGCGGGTTAGAAGAGGATCTTAATGTGGTGTTTCTAATAAAGTGGTCAGCCAGTATATAGTGTTTGCATATACATTCACGGCATACACACACCCACATGCTTTCACATCCAAGGATCTGGTTTATCTCCAACGGCACCAGCAAAGTTCTGCTTGTGAACTTTTCTCCGTTTCCTGTTTGTTGCTGCTGATCTGAAGTGGTGGTCATGTGCTACGTTAATCAGACCTACTACGCTAAGAGGTCTCAGCCCTAAAGGTCCATCCTGTTTATCACATCAGCATTCGTGTGTTATTTAATGCGGTATAAGGTTATTTTTCTAAACAGTCTGCCGTGGGTCGCTCAGTTTACTCGTCCTCAAAAATATTCTAAAACTGGTTTGACGCTTTGAGAAAAAAAATAGTTTTATTATATAAGCTTGCCAACTACTAATAAAACCCGGTTTCCTCTGATAATGTGAGATAGTTTCAGAACCTGTTTCTAATTGATATATAAAAAGGAGCTGGATGGGTAAAAACATCTACTATTTTCCAACTGGCCATCTGCTTCCTCTCGGCAGGTGGAGTTCATAGCTCGGTTGGTTCACTTGTGGATTTTTTTGGTGCAGCCACACTGAACATGGAGACTCTGTCCACACTGCCAGCAGCAGAAATGCTCCTTGTGCCAGGCCTGGCTGTTCTCCTGATGGTACGTCTCTGAGAAAATCAGCTAAAAATAGAAAGAAATGCAGGAGCAGTGTTAGCGCTTAGATTTTTTTCTCCCACCAGATTCCAGATGTCAAAGGTTAAAGATTGTCATAGCACCATGTCTCTATCTTGATTTACAACATCTGCACTAACAAGATATCTGTAGAATAAAGTTAAACGCTTGAGGTCAAATCACAACGGCTGGAGACAAACAGCTAAGATGTTTCTCCTTCCGCTCCAAATATGGCGACAAAGAGAGGTTTTTGGTTTTCTTTATTATCGTTTACAGAAAATAAGCTCCGCCTTTCATTTTTCCCCAACTGACATTCATGCATTCATTCATTTATCTTCTTACCCTATTATTCCCTAAATCGGGGTCACAGAGGTATGCTGGGGCTTATCCCAGCACATATAGAGCGTACACCCTGGACAGGTCACCAGTCTATCTCAGGGCCACATATAGACAAACAACCCCTCACACACACACATTCACTCCTATGGGCAATTAAGAATCACCAGTCAACCTAATCTGCATGCTTTTGGACTGTGGGAGGAAACCGGAGTACTCAAAGGAAACTCAAGCAAGCGCGAGGAGAACATGCAAACTCCACGGCCCGGGAATCGATCCCAGAACCTTCTTGTTGTGAAGCGACTGTGCTAACCCCTACCCACCGTGCCGCCCTTAACTGATGTATCATATAGAAGTAAAGGAAACTTAGTCAATAAGTCTGGGTAAAAAAAAATTGCAGATTCACTTTACTGACAGCAGGGGTGCTACAAAATACCAATCACTGCTTTAATATTTTTTCTTTTCCAACCAGATTTATTAACTATATCTTCAGGGCATCATATAATAAATTCTAATATTTTTTTAATCTGGGTGAGAGAAAGCAATTACCTCATCGCAACCGGAGCAGCGCGGCTTCAGACTCTGGCAGTAATGCCGGCCACAGAGCAACGTATCTTTTCTCCAAAAGTACACCAGATCGACCAGCGCCTCGTTACACTCTGCACACATGAAGCAGGTAGGATGCCAGAGCCGTTCATATCCCGCTCTCTCTGCATACACGATGGGACTGTCAGGTGGTGCCGGCTGCTCACAACCGCTACAGAGCTGCAAAAGGAAAACAACTGAAGTGAAATAAAATAGAACAAGTGCACATGTAAAATCTCTAAGCCCAAACATTTTTGCATATAAGCAGCACAAGAAGCCAAAAATACATATGATACCATTTCATCATTATTATTTTCATCTATCCAACAGTTTCACTTGGCTTTATGGAAAAGCTGTTAAACTGTACATCGGAAAGGTTAAAGTAGACCAGCTTCAACATTTCCTGGGAGATAATCAAAGCCACATTGTCAGCCTAAAATCCCACAGGCCCCAAACAGAGCATTCCTGTTGTGATAAAAACACAAATCAATCACAGATGTTCTTCCAGATTTAATTATTTTCAGATCTAAAACAAAGCGTTGTCTCTAAAACAATCCTTTCTTACATAAAGGTAAGAAGAAAGAATGAATAGAACAGAGACTTTAAGTAATAGTGAGAGTTTAATATCTTTTAGTTTCTTTTGTGTTTTGCTGTGGGGGTTGATTTAATTTTAAAGGTCCACTTACTTTATTCACCATTTATACTTTGCATTTCCTCTGTGAAACGGTTGGCGAGGGGTGTGTGTGTGCGGGGGGGGGGGGGGGGGTTTAGTGTGTTGTACTGTACCTGAAGTCACATACGCATTCAAGCGTATCAGTAATGAAGTGGTTTAAAGGATTAGAGTTAAGATGTATACGGAAGCCAGTTCTGTATTTAATATAACATCCTATATTACATCCAGTACTTTCCTGTGAATTTCATATGAATTTCATATAAGCAGTTTTGGCTTCTTTCCCAAACTGCGAACCCCTGGTGGTTGGCAAAGGAAATGCAGGAGGTTTGTGAGTTCATTCATTCATCTTCTTACCCGCTTATTCTAGAATTCGGGGTCACGGGGGTCTGCTGCTAGTCCATCTCAGGGCAACACATAGACAAACAACCACTCACACACACATTCGCTCCTATGGACAATTTACAATCACCAATCTACCTAATCTGCATGTTTTTGGACTGTGGGAGGAAACCGGAGTACCCGGAGGAAACCCACACAAGCGCGGAGAGAACAAGCAAACTCCGCGCAGAAAGATCCCGGCCCTGGATTCAAACCCGGGACCTTCTTGTTGTGAGGCGACCGTGCTAACCACTACGCCACCATGCTGCCCAGTGCCAAATGAATCTTCCAAAACATAGCAAACTTTTCAATGAATTCATTCCTAAACCTAAAGAATCTGCACTAACCTTTAGACTGAATTCTAAACTAGTTCAGCTTATTGCCAAATGAATAAAAAAATCTTCCAAAATGATTAGAATTTTGCTAAATTGTTTCGTGCATCATGCATTACGTGAACACATATACACTTCAATAAGAATATAACTAAGGTAACTTATACATTCTGTGGCTTTACTGATACTGACACCAGATCTCAAAATTCCACCAACGTACACAACGTACGGTACTAGTGACTTAGTACCTAGTTAACACCATCAATGAACTGCATTTGATCTGCAGTCTAACTAGCAGATGTTAGCAGCTGGATTTCTGAACAAGATTTGTCAGATTTGTCTTCAAATACATCTCAAACATGTCCAGACAACTAAGAGTCTTTTAGTCAGAGAAACGTTTTATCATTATCCACATCAAAACCAGACCGAGCTAGAGCACGACTTTAGTGAAAACACTGACGTGACACTACGTTCCTTCACTTCGTATTGACTGAACAGTTAATCGATGCAGGAAACTTAAATTAACCTTGAGCGTTTTATTTGTTCACTCTGTCATAAAACATGACCTCACACACACGCAACTCCCCAAAGCGTAGAATCTGTGCGTATGCAGGAAATGCCATGCAGCATTTTAGATTTGAGAGAATGAACCACTGAGATTTTTACAGGCTCATAAATGCGTCCGAACCAGGCAAAACTTAAGACCCACACTAATTTAGACAAGAACAGTAAATGTTAAATTGCCGTCCGATATCTGCGCCAAAAAAACGAATTTTTAAGAGACGTTCTGTTCTCTTCATTCGATTAAGTTAATCATGTTTAATGAAGCCTAGTCATTGTAAAGATTAGGCGCAGACTTGCTGGCCATGCTTTACTCTTACGCTAACAATCCTATGTTGGAAAAATTGCTAAAAAGATTTTAATGTTAGATCGTTACGAATAAAACTTATTTTTAATATGAAGTTAACACTTTCAAGGTTACAGGTCAAACACCAGTACTGGTGTTAAAATCAGTGGTGGGTATTTAACAAATTGCACACGCAAACAACTTCCCAGCTGTACGCTTGGACTTTATCCGATATTATTTTCTAAGACACAAAGTATGCAAGGACATGCTGAGCTAATCCTACTTTAGATTCATTTTAAAAATATTGCTTTGTGAAGTAAAGTATTTGGGTTTGGTACACTATATAATATCCTTACATAACCCCATGCAAACCGTTGCCTCAAAGTTCAAATCCTACAGTTGTTTAGAAACATCTTTGCGTCTTTGCGGACCCTTCCAGCATGACAATGTGCTTGTGAAGTGGAAGAACATTTGCAGGCATTCTAAGATCACGTGTGAAATCACTCTAAAATGTCATGAGAATTGCACGGGTGAGTGTCATGAATGGTGTCAATGACCAAAAGGTACATGCGTAACCTCCGCAATTGCCAAAACTGATGTACAACACACATGGCACATGCTTTTCTTTTAGATCCATCCTACTAGTAGGAAAGCCACCTGGAGCATCCCAGTGTTGGTGTCAGGTGCAGGTGATATACGCTGATAAATGTGTGCTGTGTGGACTATCTTGTCGCATCACATATCAGTTTAACGAAGTCTTTAGGGTCCAGCCACTCTTCTTCTAAAGTGCCCTCTAAAGGACCATAACATTGTCTCTTTAGACGATGGAAGCCCGTCCTAGCTACCAAAGAAGAGGTATAACCTTTTCCACTGCATTGTGTGGAAAGCACTATGGGGTCTTATCTGTTATTCAGCATGTTGGTTATCTAGTACCCAGGCCAGAGGTGGAGGAATGACTTAACTCCACCTGGTGCAAATTCCAGACATGAGGGTAAAGTAGCCAGTGGCTTATGCTGTCCAAATTTACATAGGTCGGACATCACCAAGATGGAAACCTCAGTTGCTGTACATGTCTGAGCTGCTCCTACCACAAAGGAAGTGGGTAACCAGTGGGTCGTTCCCCACCAAGGACCCACCCCTGAGTGTGTGATAGGCCTCCATGGGGTGTCCCACTTTACAATCTAATGGAAAGTCTTAACGGAATTGTGTGAGGTTATTATAGGAGGAAAAGTCTGATGTGATAATCAGGTGTCCCAATAGATTGGTTCATAAAATGTAGTTTCAGGAAGGCCCTGCATTTTTGTAACGAAACGTATATTGGACTTGCTAATTCCGCAGACGGCTTCTCAGAACGGGACCTGCTAATACAAAAGTTTCCGTTGTTTATTCTTGGAGTAACATTTAGGGAAGTCGAAACCTTGCCCTGGAAATAAGTGGGTAATTATCATCTATTTAACAAAATGGACATAAAAACAATGGAGTTTATATACAAGTAAATGTAAAACAGGTGGTAATTTAGTGAACCTCACCACTCTATATGCTAAGGCCCTGGCACGGTTAACTTTGAGTACTGTTTTGTTTAACGTTATGTCACAATGCTGACTGTGTTGAACCAAATAGACCAGAGAAAATGAATTTGGTTTAAACTATCATGAAATTCACGTGAAGTTCGTAAAATTGGCTTCGAACTCCACTGTAAAGCACTGTTACTACTTTAACGTAAGATTGTGTTGAAGCGTCATATGTGTTTATTTTAACCGCCTGTATGTGGACCTGATGTATGGTTTAGACATGTGCAATGGTTTGGACATGTGCAGAGGAGGGACATGCTGTATATTGGTAGTAGAATGCTGAGGATGCAGGTGCCGTGTAGGAGGAAAAGAGGAAGACCAAGGAGGAGGTTTATGGATGTGGTGAGAGAAGACATGCAGGTAGTTGGGGGTGAAAGAGGCAGATGTAAGGGACAGGGTAGTCTGCTTTATGGTCATATGGTTTGGTAGAACACAGAGTTCTTTTAAATTATTATGGGTTATGAGAAACACTGGCTATAAATGTTTTGAAATGTCTTGAGATGCTGACACTAGACATTTAATGAGAGAGAAAGAGAGAGAGACAGAGAGAGAGAGAGAGAGAGAGAGAGACAGAGAGAGATGGATGGAAGGATTAATGAAGATAAATGACAAATTTTAAGAAACTCCTCGTCCAGAAATCTTGAACAAATTAAAAGTTTTTCATCTGTTGAAAATAAAGAAAAATAAAAAAAAAATTTTACTTCATACTTGGCCAGAAGAAAAAAATGTGAAAGTCTGTAAATGTTTGTGTGTCCAACTTACATATTCGTTCTTCTTGCCATTTTCTTCCAGAGTGCCGTTGATGGTGGGCTCAGGGTTTAACTGTTCTTTACCATTCTTCTGTTTTCCATCCTTGTCTTTGGACATTCCTCCCTCTCCAGGTAGCGCAACCTCTCCTACTCCCAATGCCTCCTCCTTATAACTTTTTATGAACTGAGCCATGGCTTTGATTTCGGCGTCAGACAAGCTGTGGCACCGCGAGGGGTCCTGATCATAATCAGGGAGCTGCTTCATCAGCTGCCTGCGCCTGTACAGCGCCCCCTCTGTGCCTGCTACGGGTCTCCTTTCTTCTGGTAGAAGCTCCATATAATGCATGGCCTGGTGCAAATAGGATGAAATAAAATCAGCTAATTTGTTAAAAACATAAAGTATAGAAAATGGAAAAATATATAACAGTGAAGTAGCCAAAAACAGGTCCTGTAACATGGTGTTAAAAAATGTATCAGGTCTACCAAGATATTATCCATAAATATAATTGTTAACATAACACGTAAAAGTCAACAATGGGTTGAACAAAATTTGACTCAAATAAAAGTGAGGAAAAGGAGCAGTTTTCTGAGCTATGACGACTAATTCACTTTTGTTTCTGTGGACTGTTTATATTATGACCACATCCCAGTCCTGTTTATATCTCAGTCCTATTACTGTATTTTATCCTAATGTGTCCACCTGTTCTAGTGTTTAGCTTTTAATCCATTCCTTTATATACACTCCGTTCTTTTTTTATTCTTCTCACAAATCCATTGATTTTCTCTTCTTTCTTTTCAGGCTAATAAAATTTAAGGTGGCAGTATTTTGTTCTTATTTGCCAGGTTGCATGTTTATTCTTTTTCTCAAAAACTCAAGTACAGCTCTTAATAAATATTTACATCAAAACAGTCGGCTAGAATGTAGACAATGTTAAGCTAGTTTCATGTGCATGTTAGCTAAATATCGTTGTTGTTTAAATAAGAAAAAAGATTTATTAAACATTGTACTTTTGAAATGACAAGTGTGTATCAAAAAGTTGTAAGACACGCCAACAGGTAGCAGCATAATCTTGCTCCCTGTGGCATCTGTTAGAGTATCTTAAAACATTATGATAACCCCTCATACATACCATAATTAATGTTAGTTTACATTAATCATTTATACTTAATTCGTTTCATTGTTCAATCTTGCCATTTAAAATGTTTAAATAAAGTTTATTGTAAGCAATAAAATCTAAACATACTATTTTATTTGTATTTCTACATCCAACCAACCACATCTTTCAGTTCAGTGCACCTTTGCTTACTCAGCAGCAGATTTTCCCTGAATCGTACATGGCAACAGTCGGCTCTGTGGCGAATCAGTTACGGAGGATCAGTTTAGTGGAGGAAATTTAACCATCGCCTTAAAATAAGTGAATGATTTGCATCCCTTTAGCCAGTTGGACAGCTACACACAAACAATTGGCTCCTATATGTTAATTCGAAACTGATGTTAATTCACTGTCTTCTCTACGCTTAATGCTGAGGCCATCGCCTGTGCCACAGTCGCCCTCTGGCATCGTAAACTTCTAAGACTGCCATTAAAGCAACCACAGATATTCCTAAACCCACTAAAAGAAAACATGCATGCTTTGTATAAAGACTGCTTAAGAAGAACAACAGCGCTATAGTTCTTTACTGCCTCTAAGTACTTTAGAAGGCCGCTGTAATTAACTTGGAAAGACAATCGCAATTACTGCAACAAAAGTCTTGGCCCAGTACAGAATAAGACAAAAGTCACCCCGGAGCAGTCATTAAAGCAGGCCTGGATCAAATTCACACTCTTTTAACCACTGGAAAAACATGTTGATAGAGCTTGTGGTCCTGTATAGACCTTTTCGTGTGTCTTGAATAAAGGAAGCATAATTCCCAGCGACACTGTAGGGAACCTGCCAGACTTATTTTAAAGTACAAAGCTCCCTAATACACTGTGGGTTTCATGAAAAGACAGGGGGAGCTCATATGGCTGAAAAAAAGAGCCAATAATTCCCCCTGAGAGATGAAAGTTTTTTGCTTTGCTTTCTGGCAGTCCAGAGCGGAATAGTAAAGCTGAAGGCTTATTTCCAGATCTCCACCCTACCCAACAACAAAAACCTCATACGGTGCCTCTGGCAGGACAAATCACTGCATGAAAGTCAAGTGGAACAGCAGAGAAGTCTGGCCAGGGCGAATTAAAGCTCTGTTTAAGTATAGGCAGAGTGACAGTCAGCAATTGAGCTAGACGAAAGGTCAGCCTCGTTTTTGTATCTTTGGATGCCAATTTATTTCAATGATCAGCAGATATTGTTCCGTTCCGCTGATTCCAAACAACTACCATTCATTTTTATCTAGTGACACCAAACACTAAACAGGGTGAACTGTAATAACTGTTATAAAGAACCGCTCAGTGTTTTTTTTTTATTTACTCTTTCCTAAATTATGCCGCTTTCAGATTTCTGTATCTGTGATTTCATACAGACAAAAAGCAACTCCCACTATTGTTGATTGATGCTGACATTTTTGCATAAACCTGTCCAGACTGTCCGCCAATGCTGCGCTGGAGTAGAATTTTGTCTAAACGTATGTGCGGATCACGGATCCGCTGTGGCGACCCCTAACGGGAGCAGCCGAAGGACAAAGAAGAAGTATGCGTTAGGTGTAATAACAAACATAGCCTCATTATTAGGTTTATTTACCCCCGGCTGTGCTTTCCTTTATTCATGTTCAATGGTTACATTGTTATGTTGTCTTTTCTCTATATAATCTCAATCGCCGTTTATCATAAATTGTGATATGCTTGTGATTGTCTTATGTTAGTAATAATAACATAATTACATGACATTAAGCTTACTTTTATCAATAGTTTATAATCTCAATATTTAATGATTATTTAATAGTTTATGAGAAGTTACATATTACAGCTAAAAAATATAAAATGGTCACTTTAAGGCAATACCCGCAAGATAGTGTTTGCAGCAGGGATGGGGCAAACTCTGATGGACCTTTTAAGGGATTGCAGATTCAAATCAATTATCTTCCCTCCACCTGGAAACACATAATGCATTCTGCTGGGACACACTGAGGTTCAGTTTCCATCCAAATCCTCAGCAGTATTATTCTGTTATAATCTTGCTTTGAATATAAACTCTAATAGAAGCACTGGAAACACCAGCAAAAAAGAAGACTACATGTTGGATTGCTTCCAGTTACTGTTGGTTTTGGGGGAAGTGGTAGCTCAGCGGTTAAGGTATTGAACAACTAATCAGAAAAGCATGGATTTAATTTACAGGACCACCAAGCTGCCACTGTTGGGCAATGCTTTTAACCCTTAACTGCGGAGTTGGATTATAAAATAGATGAATGCAAATGGAGACACAAAATGAAGTGTACTTTTTGATCAAACCAAGTTTTCTGCTAATCCCAGGGTTAAACTATCCCACACTGTTTTTATTCAATCTATGTGGTTTTACTTGAATGGTGTCTTCGAGCTAAGTCTCTGCAAGCCAACCAAATTATTTTAATTACTTTCATTCTTTGGGTCTTCTAATGTTGTCTCCACCCTTATTTGTTGTAACTATTTAACTCTGGCAGCGACACAGTTGGTTTGTCTTTCTCACCAGTTTTTGTGTCAGGCCAGGTGGGGCCCAGTCATAGGTGGTTGTGTTGAAGGTGGGGTCTTTGCGAGACACCACAGGGTTGGTGATGATCATTCGATTGCGTTTGTAGACTCGCAGACCGTCTCCACCTTTCACTTTGGCGGTCAGGTGAGCGTAATTGGAGTCTGCCAGCAATCTGCCCATTTTACAGTCATCCTCCAGGTCTGAGCTTGGTGCATGACCTTCTTGGCTACAGTGACACTGAGTGCAGGCTTTTCTAAAGGAGAACAAATATAAAACGTGTTACTTTTGTAGCAAAATGGCATGTGACCATTTTGGTGGATGTTAAAAAAAAAAATCACACGTCATGATTTGTTACTTGAAATTCTTATTTCACAAGACTGGAAAGCCCACTACTAACAAAGCATGGACCAATCGACAAAATACATTTTAATTGCAAACAGCTTACATAATGTGCACTTAGCAAAGTTTAGTATATAGCAGATCAAGTGCAAAGCCTTTTAAAAACAATACAGCGAGCTTCGACTTATCTGCCTATTTGCTGCAACTCATCTTTTAGGCTCAAGGAAATGTAAACAGAGACGCCTACAATGGATAACACCACGCTTTGGGTAAAGCAAGCAGAGCATTCCCCAAACATCAGGGGAATAGGAGAGCTGTGTCCTCATTTTTCTTTACGTTTTTTTAGCAGAGAGAATAAATCACCTCCAGGAATGTGGCTGAAATCCAGAGCAGATCCCTTTACATGTCAGACACGCCGCACCCCTTCCCGCTGACGGCTGCCCCACTGACATCTGGGAGAAAAAAAGACAGACAAAAAAAAGAGAATGTAGTAAAAACAAGCATACGGAGAATAATCAGACATTGTTAATTGAATAATTTTTTTTTTATTCTGCGCAAATAAACTGACCGATTTCATCAACTCAAAATACCTAGAACCCCAAGTGTTTCTTTTGAGTATAAGTGGGTAATAATGTTTATCATAATATTTTTGGATAATCTAAAGTGCAGACATAATGTAGGGGCTATAATTCTTGTACACTGTCTATGCACTAGTTTTCTTTTCTCAGCATATAGACATTTGTAAGTCATTTTGATGAGCCATCAACTGCTGGCAAGGTGAACTGAAATTGCCATCAAGCTGTAGCCTATGTTTGAAAGAACTTTCCTGTGTACATACATACATACATACATACATACATACATACATACATACATACATACATACATACATACATACATACATACATACTCTATATTAGATCCTTATCACTTGCAGTTATATGCAGGGCCGTGCCCTAGGCAAGATTGTAAATTTGTTTCCCCCATTGGACAATCTCGCATGGAACAACAACTCCAGATTACAGACTGCCTCTTTAATAACAAATTTCCAAACCTAGACATGTCATAAAACAGATGTACACTGGTGCAGACATACAGACAGAAAGTGTCTCAAAAGGAAAACAGTCATAGACACACATGACACATTGTAATGTTACCGCTCAAGAAGTTACTACTTTTGCGTACAGGTACATGATTCACTAAGACTCCTGTGACTGTGTGAATTATTCATCACGTAATAAAGTGGTAGGAGCACACACTGGTAAACATGGTACATACACACTGGTACCATTCACCGCTAAGAATGCACACTTATGCCACTGTGAGTATTGTACACCATCGCTGGAACACCTATGCCAATTCTTGAAGTTTCCTAAAAGGGCCAGTTGTGTTTAATTACTTGGTGTGGGGAGTGTATTAGAGCAGGGTAATCAGTAAACTACGCTGGATTGTGGCAACGCAGCAACAGAGTTAATGATCCATGCTTTAAACAAATAAGCTTTTTTCCACAGATCATCGCTAAATCAGTCCGTAACTGTGTTTATTTCTGTACATGTGGTGCCCAAGAGTGACATCTCAAAACTCATCCCAAAGATAAATTGAAGATTGCATCCTAATTAAAAAGAATATTTGTAAATGAAAGCTTTTGTTTCATTGAACAGTGTCAACAGGCATCATGCAATAATTTAGATGAATGAGATCAATAAATCAGATATTAAAACAATCGTGTGTTTTACCTCCACACTTTTGAATAGTCACGCCCTCAAACTTTAAAACAGATGTATATTAAAATACTAGTAATGCAGTAGCTAAAAAATGGCAGTGGTGGCTCAAGGTGTCAAAGTTCTTGGGTAGGAGACCAGGAAGACCTGGGTTCAAGGCCTACCCCCTCGAGTAAGTCTCATTGTAACTATCTTTTCCCTATTCTGCTATTTCCCCAAAAGTGTTTTGGCTTTTTATGATTCTGTTCTGACTTTGATACTCTGGCAGTATATGGAATTGACCTCGTACCCTTTAACACCACAGACCCTTGACTCTCAACCTGCTCTGAAAATAGCACCTGTGTGTCAGAATGACACTTAATTGTCCGGAAAGGTATGTATAGTATCTGAGAGGGTCGGTATGAGAGATACAGTGAGGACAAGGGACTGGGAATTGTGTAGTGACAGCAACCTAGAACATTCTCTCTCTCTCTCTCTCTCTCTCTCTCTCTTTCTCTCTCTCTCTATAAGCCCATTTATTAAACACTCACTCAGTCAACACGGATTAAACTCCACAGTCAACAAATCACACCGTAGCGGTAAGATTTATATTGCGGCAACTGCTGCTTAAGCTTCACAATGATGTGTCTGGTAAAAAAAAAGAATATATACAAACAACACAGCATGTAGCCATGGCACTAAGGTCAAAAACGGCAGACATTTATTTCAGGATTAAATCATCATCATCATCATCATCATCATCATCATCATCATCCTCATCATCATGTGACAAGTTAGTGCTACTCTTCCAAACACTCACAGTCTTTGACATATACTAATGAATGACTCCTTTACAGCTGCAGCATGCAGTGTAATTTAGAGGTTCAGGTTTCCATTCAAGTACACAGGTCAAGTGGCCATTCATCAGCCAGAATAACTCACAGAGGACAACAAAGAAACTGAATGAATCCAGACTCCCTACTTATAAGCAAATGAGTCGGACTAACAGTTTATGTGCACTGGATGTGTCAATGATATTAACGTGGAAAACCTTTTTAGAACCTGTTTTCTGTCCTTTTAAAAAACATCCGGAATTGAATAATCTGTATATTATGTAGATAACCTGAATATCACATCTTCTCTGGAAACCTCTGATATATGATATATCTCCTATTCCTATTAATCATCATCCTCATTCATCTTCTATATCAGGTTATTTCCTAAATCGGGGTCATGGGGTCTGCTGGAGTCTATTACTGCCAGTCCATCACAGGGCCATACACACACTCACACAACAGACAAGTGAGAAACACCAATCAAACTAACGTACATAATTCCACTGACTGTGGAAGGAAACAACAGAACTCCATACAATGCAAACTCCACACAGAAAGGTCCCTGATTGGGAATCGAACCCGGGACCTACTGGCTGTGAGGCAACAGTGCTAACCACTAAGAAAATGTGCTTAATAGTCATTTTTATATAAAACAAAACATATACTGAATAAATTTAGATCACTTTTGGACTTATTATTTTTTTTTAAGGATACAACAAATTGGTTCTAATCACAGCATATAGTAATTATTTCTTCGCCCACATTCATGGCACTTAAATCCTAACATAATTCATCTTTGTGCCAGCAAATAAACAATGCAAGATATTTCATTTCCCACAAGATAAATTTTCTCCTTAGTACATGCAGAGCTCAGGAAATCTAACTGTCAGTGAAATGTGAATGCTCAGCATATTTCCTGTTGGAAAAGTGGTCCAAACAGAAGGCTGAGACATTGTGGTCAGTCTAGAATTATTACTTGTCACCATACAATGAACAGGAGAAGTAAGTGGAAAAGGGTGTAGCTGAAGTGCAGGAAACTTTTAGAACTGGCATGTCAGACAATTAATATAATAACTACATATTTACTAAAGTTTCCTGGACACAGAGAGCACAAGTTTGGATACAACTATCACAATTAAAATTCTAAGGGTTGTTCTGGTGATATATATATATGGCAGTATATCACGATTATCAAATTTGGGTGATGATGAATTGTCTAAGAAATGATTGCAATAATCATGTTTTATTGTCTGTTTTCAGGCTTTGACGATTCATTGTTTGTTTTAAAGCTTTGGTAATTATTTCTGTGTGAAAAACAAACTTTCAAAAGAATCTTTTATAATCGCTCCAACTTGTGCTTAATTATCGCTCGACTCAAAATGTATTTCATATTTGGCATCATGTCAGTGGTGTTTATCTGTTAGAAAACCATGACGCTCCGACTTTCAAATCACGCCAATTCACTGGCTTACTCTGGTTGAAAGTAGGGTGCTGCAGGTACTACAGCTCCTCTATTGGATAATAAAAGTGTGCAATAATTAAGGTTTGATTCAACAATTGAGGTTGCAATCATATTTTTTATAGTTAATAATTTTGAGAGCCTTAATGATATGGATTAAAATTTTGCATAAATGAAGCTATGTGTGTTACAAATGTGTTATAATAACATTTACAACTGTGTTATAAATGCAGATAAACTGATGTCAAATAAATAAGCCACATATCAATCTGCTTGTTATATCATGATATTGCATGATAATTATAATGCTATAATAAATATTAAATAACATTATTAAAATATGGAATTTAACACAACCCCATAAATGTGCAACATCGTTGTGCAATTAAATGTTTCGCTTTATTGTTGTGCATTTGTTTGTGTTAATTATTGTTTTTTATTTATTATAATAATTATTTATTATAATAATTATTTATTTTAATCAGTTATTACGTGCATAGACTTTATTCTTATTATTAATGATTCAGAAGTTAATTATAATTTAGACAATGCCTTACGCCACATTAAATAAATACGCATAAACTATGGGAGTGCATTATTTTTCTATTTTAACTTAAATGTCCAGAATGTTTTATTATTGTATTAATGCATCGTTTACTTCCATCCATTTGAAACCAATACTTATTGGTGATCAATTAATCATTTCTTTTTTTGTATAAAAAAAACCCCAAAACAAACATGCAAAAAAAAATCTAAAACAAATTAAAATAGTTTCTCACCTTCTGCATGCCGGAAATCATATCCATTTGGGTGAAATATTAATATTATTCAATAATACGTGTTTGTAAGTGTGTTCAGTCTCGGCGCTCCAGCAGCTCCGTCTCTCCATGTGGTTCACAAAGCTCTATTTAATCTGAATGGGGTAAGGAAATATCAAGCAGCCAATCAGGCGCGCGGACGACTTCCGGTTTTTAAATTTGGGTTCTGACTAAAAGTTTTGGGTATTAGCTTACTAAAGTGTACGACCAAAAAATGACTACGAAAAAGAAAGCTTAGCTCGGTTCTTTACGAATTATTTTACTATATATAATTTAGTTCACTAATATTCGGAGTTTATCACCATGGTGACGTATTATTTAATATAGTAGTAAGAGACGGTGATAGAGATGGAAGCCAAGCCCATCCTCCAGGATAAAAAAAAGGAAGACATGACATCAGCCATGGCCATGAATGTACGATATAAGCGTGGAAGAATGTACGACTCACATTCTTTTGTCATCGGTTACCTCCTGTACTGAGGGGAGGATGTTTCCTGTGGTGAGACTCCAAACTTTCTTTTTGCCTTTTTATGGAAACGGCCAGACAGAATGCACTAAAAGTGTCTATTACAGAGGAAAAATCTGAGACTGTTCGTCTATGTGTAGCCCTGCAATGGACTGGTGACCTGTCCAAGGTGTAACCCTGACTCTCGCCCTATGTGAGCTGGTATAGGCTCCAGCAAACCACTGTGACCCTGATTTAGGGAATCAGCGGGTAAGAAGATGAATGAATGAATGAATGAATGAATGAATGAATGAATGAATGAATGAATGAATGTGATGTACTGTAACTACTAAACATTAATTTCTATTCATTTAACAGCACTCGTTCGTTCATTCGTTCATTCGTTCTGCTGCTTTTTCACGTCCTCCCCTTTTTTTTTGGTTGGAATGATTCAACAGAGTTTGTGTGTGTTTGTATGTGTAAAAGTGTGTTTTCAGCACTTTTACTTCTTGTCCATGTTCGAACCAAGGGTCGGTCTCAATCATTTTCCGAAATAAAATGAAAAGTTCCACCTCGTTATTGTAAGTCGTTTTCTGAATGTGAATAAAAAAAAGTGCCAGTATTTCGTTTAACAGCTTGACCTTTAAGGATTTTTCAGTTTTACCCATTAAAAATGGCGGAAAGGGGTGAAAGGTTAAAAGATTTTTATTCTTCATTGGATTTTTATTCGTACGGTTTTCTCCGGAATATTTGACCTTTGTTTGATACCATTTACTGCCGTCGGTATATGGAACAACTTTAGAACAAAAGATACAAATTCCGAGAAGAGCTAATATGTACTATATATTGAGTCCTTTCATTATTTACAGTATTTACTGTTCCTGTTTGTCCATGGCTTCTATTCTTCATTTCATTGGAGTCGAAATTCTTTGCAGAGCCTACAAACGTTTCTATCTGTTGATACGTGGAAACAAAAGACAACATGTTGCTTCTCTTCCAGTCGAAACACTTTACACTGATGGAATTCGAATAGGACTTACAGTAAGCGTGTACAGATGAGAACTCGGATCAGTTATTCTAAATGAATAACCAGTGTGGGTTCGAGTGACCGAAAAAGACTTTCTCACTCTACTCCAGTGCTTAAATGACCAACTATTCCATCGAGTCGAACCCTCCCTGGCATACGTGACTCTCGCAGTGTATCTATGACATCCAAACTTTTTGCCTTTTGTTTTTTTCCTTGTTGTGATTTGTTTGTTATTAGTAACTCATTTGAGATTTCTATGATGATGAACCCGAAAACGATTATCCTGGTATTTTATCTCTTTTTCGAGTGAGAGAACATGTGCTTTTTTCCAGAGAAACATTTCTATACCGACTGTTTAAGCATTAACAGCTTCAAATTCAACATGATGTGCAATTTAGTCTGTGATATCATTGGGAGTCACGTATTTGATGGTTAACCATAAAGATGAAAAAAACACATTTATTAATACCAGAGATTGTAGTTCATACAATACATGCTGTACGTGTAAATAAAATGGGGTTTTTTTTAAGTGTTGGGTCATCAAATTATTCATTACAAAGAAATTGTATGTGTGTGTGTGTGTGTGTGTGTGTGTGTGTGTGTGTGTGTGTGTGTGTGTGTGTGTGTGTGTGTGTGTGT
>JAOTRA010000001.1:5773728-5798935 GCA_026260255.1 Pseudolaguvia tuberculata | reverse complement strand
TAAGAAGATGAATGAATGAATGAATGAATGAATGAATGAATGAATGAATGAATGAATGAATGAATGAATGAATGAGATGTTGTAGGAATCACAAAATACAAGATAAATCAGAAGTGATCTAGTATCCATGTGTTCTGGGCTTCTGATTAGATGGTCGGTCTATTTTTATTAAACACACTGGACAGGATAATAACCAGCGACAGACATTTCCACCTTGATTCCTTTTTATAAACAACAATATTCTATTACAAAAGCTTTCAGTCGGAAAATTATTCATTTGTTATACCTGCTTATGATCTAATTCAGGGTCACAAAGGTCTGCTGGAGTTTGGCCCACACAGTGGACAGGTCACCAGGATATTACAGGGCCACACACTCCTTCAATCACAATTACAGCATTTGGAAGATATCCTTATCCAGAGCCTTAGGGGTTAAGGGCCTTGCTCAGGGACCCATAGTGGTGGCCTGGTGGTGCTGGGAACCGAACCCGGGTCTTTTTGGTATTCGTTCAATACCTTAACCATTACGTCACCACTCCACCTTCACTGATCTATGGCCAATTTCAAATGAACAATCAACCTAAGATTAATTTTTTTGGACTGTGGGAGGAAGCCGGAAGCATTGGGAGGACTCTGCCCGGGAATAAAACCGAGGACCTTCTTGAGTAACAGTTGAGTCATAGGTAGAAGGAACACAACTGTTCAGGTTGATTTCAGTCAGCACATCCAAGTGACAAAACTGTAAATTTAGTGACTCAAATGTGACTTAAGTAGCATTTCTAAGGAAAGGAAAGTAAACAGGTCTGTGAAACACCATGTAATGCGGTATGTTGTGCTTTGGAAAAAATTACTCTGGCCATGACTCCCAAGTCGGCTCATAAGATTGCAGAGGTTATCTAAACAGAACAAAATCTGTTTATTTATCTAGTATACAATAAAACCATCAGATATTCTGTTTCCCTTTCGTATCCCTAAAGAACCTGATGTGTTTGGAGGCCAATATTTACTGAAGAGCATATTTGCTTTTGATATGTTAACAATCCACATGAATCACAGCCACCCAAATAACATCCCGCTCCAAAGTATTGGTTTAAACAATTCATTAATTTGTTGTAAAAAAAAAATAAAAAAATTTAATGAATGATTTATGCTAGAAAATTAATCAACAATGGGTTTGTATCATAAAATATCCCATTCCAAAATTTTCTGGATTTAGCTTGATTGGAAGACTAGGAAGACCTGGATCTGAGGTGGGATATGTAAAGAGAAACATTTCACTATACACGATATTACCAAATTGTGGTCATCTGACTATCAGATTTATATGTGGTTCTTCTCCAAACTGTCGCTACCAATAAGCAGTATACATTATTCCTTCACTGGAACTAAGAGACTCAAACACTGATCCAGCATGACAATGACACTGAGCACAAAACCCCTGACCTCCATTGTCACGTGCTGGGTTTTTATTATATTGAGGGGAAAAAAACCACACAAAGTCCTGATCTTCCCACCACTGAACCCCTTTGAGATAAACTGGAATGGTAATTGACCCCCAGACCTCCTTCCCTGACATTAGTGTCTGATCTCACTAATACTGTTGGAGCTGAATGAAGAGATTCTAACATTCAAGCACAACATTGGATTGGAAGGTTTTACTAGAAGACTGGAACTTCATCCAATAGTAAATCAATTTTTAAATGGGAAAAATGGGAATCTGGATGTGAAATCCGAAATGTGTTTGTGATGCTCAGCTGAGCTCAGTTGGTAATATATATGTTGTACCGTCTATGACCAGGTACTGAACTTAAATACATTTTGTGAATCATCTAGTAGTTGCAGACTGTTTTAATTTTTATATACATTATTTGAATATATGGTTCCGTCTGGAAAGACTGGCTGTGACTTTCTCTTCCTGTTAATATACAGTAGACTCCCATGGTTAGCCAATAACCAGCCAGATTTTTCAGATGAAATATTATACAGAAGCAGCAAAGCTCACTTATAGCTCATTTATTCACCTCCTACATTTCAACAGTCATTATTTGGCTTCCACAGGGTTAGTGAGTGAGCCATGAGTGCGCTAAGGGGCAGAGGGTATTATTTCATTCCGTTACGCAGTAAATGTGGCACTGTTAGTGGTTTAGCTACTGATTTATGTAAACGCCAATAATATTGATATTTTTTTAGGCTTCCTGAGGATATGGGAGCAATTATGTTTCCATCCAGAACGGTATCAAAATGTGCTGTCTGCATAGTGGCTTTTATTGGACTCTTGACTGCTTTTAACACATCATGGCACAGTGAAATGTAGACACAGCTCCAGGCTTATGAGGTGCATGTTGATGTATTTTACTCTGATGAAGATTTAATATCAGACATATGGCAAAATAAAATAAAATAACCCAACAGAGAAAAAACAGACAAGAGTGACTCCTTGTATTGTTTATATTAACATGGATTTAAAGGGAAAAAAATGAATTAAAAGACTTCATATTATCCGAGCTGATGTGTTAGTAGGAGCGCTCCAGTCGGTTCCAATTAACAGGATGTGTTCCAGTATTTGTTCAGTTTTCATGTTTGCTACAATCCTTCAAAAAGACACTGCGTACAAAATTACCATTTCTACCAGTTTTTCGGCCTAAAACAACACATTCCCTTGGTTAACAGTATTAGTGCTATAGAAATCTTACAATGATTTAAAATGTATTTCTTTAGTTTCCTAATGCTAGATTAGTTTATTATATTATACGTGGACCGAACAAACATTCATTTGAATTAAATTCTGAATTAATTAGTCTGTTTCTCAACCATCTGGTTGTCTCTCCTTCCTAGTTGGTGTCTAGTATTACCTTCTCCTCACCATAGAATGTTAAAATAAAATGTTCTGTTAGTTGGGAAATCTAAGAAAATGAAAATTCTACCCTAATAACTGAGGGGAATTTTAGTTTTAAAGGCAACAAATGTTATTAAATACATATAGGATTCAACCATAGATTTAAAATTAGAGTCATTTACCTGAATTAAGGAATAAGCGAGTAAGAAGAATGTCATGCTTCATGTCATGCTTCTTCTCACCAACTTATACCCTAACTCGGGGTCACAGGGGGGGTTTACTGAAACCTATCATAGACCACATAGGGCAAGAGGCAGGGGTAAACCCAGGACAGGTCGCTAGTTCATTGCAGGGCACACAGAGATGAATAACCACTCACATACATTCACTCCTATGGGCAATTTAGACTCACCTAATGTACTTGTTTTTGGACTGTGGGAGGAAACCAGTGTACACGGAGGAAACCCACGTTAACATTGCGCACAGAAAGATACCAGGCCCTGGATTGAACCCAGGACCTTTTAGCATATGCTCTTATTTTGGATAGTAGATGTATAAGGGGAGTTTAATTCTTTTTTTCTTTTTTTTTTATGAAAATTGTGTCAATCAGGACTACTGAGCGTAAGTAACCCGATGGAAACGTCACTGGCGTCAAACAGGATTTAAAATCCCCTCCATTTATTATACTACTTGTAGGTGGATATCTCACCATCACACCCGTACGTAACTCAAATGATTGTACAGGGTTTTGATATGCAGAATTACAATTTCCTTCCACTGGAACATATTGCGACATGACAACGCTTCTGTGCACAAACCACAAAGCTCTGTTTTTAGGTTGGCGTGAAGGAGATTCTCCAAAGACCTGTAGGATGTACTAGAACACTGACTGTACTGCAGATCATTTCACTACGATCAGTTCTTGATTTCTTATGTCGTCATAGAAACGGATTGTTAAATACTCGGGTTTTTGCGATGTGTTGTGTAAAATTTCTCCTAAATGAATCAAGTAAATGAGTCTTTTGTTGATACACAGACATGCTTACATATCTGGATAAGCCTTCAGACTCAGACTGGGAAACATGGATAAAACGGCACATTTACGCCATTGGCATTGTGCGTAAATTACATAACATGCAGAAGATGCACACACAAAGCCTACCGTTCTACCAGCTTGTCAGAAAAAAAGTTGCATAAGGAACACGAGTTCTCTGCTTTTTAAGGCAATGTGACATTTGATCCAATCCTTTTCTGATTGGAACTGTAGATAACCATGTCCTTCCCCCCTTCCCCCTCCCCCTCCCCCATACTTACAACATAGTTTTGTTGTTTTTTGTTTAGGAGCAGAAACACCATACTATTGATACACACTCAGACACGGAGAAGAGCGTATGTGTTCGAGCGCAACTTCTACATGATGATGCGCGGCTCGGGCACAGAGTCTGTGATGGACTTGTGGGGTAAAACATTAGCGCCGTTGATGTAGAGCTCGTCGCTGACAATCACATCCTCGCCCAGAACCGTTACGTTCTCCATTCTCACCTGAGAGAAAAACGAAAAATGCTGTAAATTCTTGGCTTACATACAGGTACAAGATTAATTTATTCAATGGATGAAAAACATGAGCAGGGAAAAGTCTGGATCTGATACTTTATGGAGTTATGTGTTAATTCCAAAATGATTCAGCTCTTTGAACTGATTCTTTTAGGTGAGAGCCAAAATGTGTAATATTCAAGCTGGGATTTTTTTTTTCTTCCTTTATTGGATGCCTTTTTTAAAACTAGGTTCAGTGATCAGCCTTAAGCATCAAGCCCCAAGTTTTCTTCCAGATCTATAGATTGCTTTCTCTCTCTCTCCATCACTTGTCAATTTGTATGTAGCGCTTCTCAAGAAAGAAACCAGACCACCACAAACATCCGATATTCCCATAATTACTGCATTTCAAACCTGGATCTCATCTACTACATTTAGGTCAGTGTACAAGGTCAGCTTTCACAGATACTTCTTTATCTGACTCACAGTTGCAAGCATTGTTATGTCACATGCCTTAATCCTTAGATACTAAAACGACAACATGCATCAGGAGAATATTTTTAGCACAAAGCAGGTGCAACAGAATTTAAACAGGACAAATAAAGACCTGCATATTGTTTGTAGTACATCCAAGTCAATGTCCGAGCACCAATAAAGAAATAAATAAATCTTTTTTTTTTCCCTAAAAAGTTGAGGACATGACATTTGTGGGGTATGAGTGAGGAGCAAGGGTTAAGGCTAGATGGGGGCAGATGTTCCAATATCTGAACAGATCTACACCCAAAAGTAGGGAATCAGAACTGTCGCAACTTTCGCTTCCATGTCATTTTTAAAACTCCGCCCACAATCTTTATGTTGAACTTCCATTCCATAAATAAGTTTTTGGAACTGAAAAGCCAGTTAGTTTTCGGCAGGTAAACAGTTCAAACATATGCTTGCATTTTTAGTATTCTCTCTATTTTGGCATTTGGGTAGTGGAATAAACTTTGCCAAAACTTCCTGGGCTGCTAAGTCAGACGATTAACAACCCACTTATTTGTCAAATGCCTGACTAAGCCTTTAAAAAGTTAAGTGCAAAGACCTACAGAAAATGTTGTAGAGAGAAACTTACTAATAAGCAGCTCATTTTTCCCCCCACAGGCCAATGAGACCACAGTTCTCTCCTTTTACTCCATTATTTACTCTAAATCTAAAAAATATGAGGTTCATGAATTCACAGTCAAACGTCACTCAAATAAAGTTAAAGTGAACTGACTCCAAACGTTCTAAAATTAAATCGCACCGTCAGGAGAAACGTTAAGAAGAAAACCCAAAACCGTAGGGACAAACTTTAGGTATTAATGCTTAGGAGTATTTTTTTGGAGTAAGATGGTCTTGTTGCAATCAATCATCACAGCCTCTGTTTCAATTCCCAACGTTACACCCTTATTAAATTGTGTGGGGTGCCCTTGTTTGCTGAATTTTGGTCACATGTGCTTACCCATTGTCCTACAGAAGAGCTCCAGCCCACAATACATGACTCAAGCCAGGAGTGTGAGCGAATGTGAGCTCCCCTCAGCACGGTGCAGCGTTTGATCCTTACACCGTCCTCCAGAACCACTCCAGCACCGATGGTCACATTAGGTCCTATTGTGCAGTTCTCACCGATAACAGCTGTTGGATCCTGGATCGTAAAAGCACGATTTAGAATCCAATTCAGAAGCGTGTTGCTTTCAGTAAGTTTCAAAATTTTTGGAATAGACCAGAAAAATGGTCATGCTGCCATCTAGTGGACATAAAAGATCTAGACTAAAATCTGCAGTCTGATACAATTCTTACCACCAACACGTTGCCGATGAAACCAGGTCCGGTGCGCAGCCTCTCTGCAGCATTTTGCCTGACTGACTGCAGGTACATGCACATGCCAGTCAGGAAGTCTTTCGGCTGACCAATATCCATCCAGAACCCTGAACACACAAGCACAACAATATTAATCATTTTAAAGTATATTTTTAAAGATATTTTTGATTAAAAGACATTATAAAGTAAATTAGAGTGCGATCTCATAATAAAGCGTCCATTATACGCAGACTGAACTGAAGTAGACCCAGTCCCAACACTTAGACTACACTGTAGGGTTTTTATTTGTTTTTTGTTTACAAAGTGTGCAGTTTTAGTGTGCACTCTAGCCAATAAGTGCAAAAGGATGAAAGTGTACCGACGGTTTAAGGCCTTAAAATCCTTAAGCTTGGTCTCACATTTACAGAAAGCGAGAGGACAGTTACAGTTTGGCATTTGGCAGACACTCTTATCCAGAGCGACTTACATTTGGTATAGGTTAAGGGCTTTGTCCAAGGGCCCACAGTGATGGAGATGGGAATCGAACCCGGTCTTTCAAGTATTATTCCAACACCTTAACCACTAGGCTACCACTTCCCATCCCAGGATAAGTAGGCAGGACAGAATACTGCATATTATAATGTTACTGGGATGGAATGTGGAATTCAGGATGCATTCCAGAGTGTGAGCGATTAACATAAGCGTTATTAGCGACAAAAAAGGCTGTAAACTAAACTTTTAATTAAAGATATATTGTTTTGCAGCTGTTATACTACATTTGATTGTACACAGACGTCGGACCCATGTTCAGAGCATGTGGGCTGACAAACCTTGGAGCTCCATGGCGTAGAGCTGACCCTCTTCAGCCATTACCGGGAAAATCTCCTTCTCTATAGAGGTGGGTCGTAACTGTGAGAGATGATTGAATAAAATCAATTAAATAAATGGAAGATAATGTATTAATAAATAATAAATTAGATAATAAATTAATCACTTAATAGCAGGGTGGTGATATCATCTGTAACCAATTTACTACCTAATCACCACCCCCTGACCAAGGAGATGGTTTCTTCTAGGCATCTGTGCAGGGTTTCAGTCTGACCTGTATTCTCTTTAACATGCTGGGGTTGAAGATGTACATTCCAGCGTTGATCTTGTTGGACACGAACACTTGCGGCTTCTCCACGAAGCGGTGAATACGACCGGTCTCTCCTTCATATACCACCACACCGTACTTGGATGGTTCCTCCACTTTAGTTACCTGGAGCGATAGATAGACAGTGTAGGCTGTGTCATAGATGTTCAGAACCATCTACTACTGTTGGTTTATGAAGACGTCTCAGAACCAAGATTTCTCTTTTTTTTTCTAAATACAACTGACATATTAGGTGCCTCGACCAGGAGCCCGGTAGTGGCAGTTTGTTGGTGGTGTAAATTAAACCTCTGACCTTCTGAACCCAAGACTATACTGGTAGATTTGGGGTGCTGGCAATCAAACCACCAACCCTCCAGATAGCAGTCCAACACTGAGTTACCACTTTCCCAGATGTTGTTAACTAAAAACCCTCAGCAGAACTTAGATCATTCATTCATCTTCTTACCCGCTAATTCCCAAGTGCACATATGTCAGGAGGCAGGGGTACACACTGGACAGGTAGTCAGTCCACACACACACACAGTTAAGCATTTGGCAGACGCTCTTATCCAGAGCGACTTACATTTTGGTCTCTTTTTTACAACTGGGCAATTGTGGGTTAAGGGAGTTGGGAATCGAACCCCGGTCGTCCTGATATTAGTCCAACACCTTAACCACTATGCTTACCCCCCCCCACGTTTTTGGACTGTGGGAAGAAACCAGAGTACCCAAAGGAAACCCACGCAAGCGCAGGGAGACATGCAAAGTCTCTATAGAAAGACCACCGACCAGGGAATAGATCATGATTCATTTCCAAAGTATTATGATGTAATCTGATTCTTTACATCATCGACTACATCCTCAAAACTAAGGTCATGTCCAAATGACCTTTTTACCTCCAGTCATGACGTAATTCCATAACGATATCCCTGTTTGTGACTACACAAGTTAAGCTCTGGTTATTTAAACTTACGACAATGGTGCCTTCTTTGCCGTGGTTCTTGTGGAATTTCAGCATGTCCTCAAAGGGAAAGTCGCAGATCACATCACTGTTAAGTACAAAGAATGGCTCTGCGCTGTCTGTCAGAAGTTCACGAGCCAGAGCCAGAGGACCAGCTGACCCAGGACAGATGGGAAAAGAAAGAAAGTCAATTTATTGGTCACATACATGATTATCCACAGTACAACATATAGTGAAATGTTTTTCTTCGCATATCCCATCTTAGTAAGTTGGGGGTAAGAGCACAGGGTCAGCTATTGTACAGCGGCCCTGGAGCACGAAGGATTAAGGGTCTTGCTCAACAGTGGTGGGGCTTGAACCCAGGTCTTCTGGGAACCCACCCTAACCATTTGAGTCACAACTGCCCCAAAAATAGATAGTAAACATTCACCAATCAGAGGTCCGACATCATGGAAAGAAACCTCTCAGATGCTCATATTACTACATATTATTTACTACATAAATCTGCAGAAATGAAATGGACATTATTACTTATTGATAAAGATGAACTGCAGATGAATCACATAGAAATTAGAAATGCTAGATTTGCAAACTGGTTTTAAATATAATTAAATTCAGCAGACATTCTCATCCAGAGCCACGTACATTTATCTCATTCATCTGACTGAGCAGTGTGGAGTTAAGGGTCTTGCTCAGGGGCCCAGATTAATGGCACTGGGAATTAAACTGGGAATTAAACACACAATCTTTGAATTTCCTCACCTGTTCCCAGCGGCTCCTTCTCATGGGAAAGGGAGATTTTTATTCCCAGCTGTGTGCGACAGAACAGCACAAATCAAATCAGCATTATTGTTTAATTAAAAAAAATAGATTTTTTTTTTTATTTTATCAATAAATTGCATTTAAATCAATCAGAGCCTCAATCAAATAATAGATAAATATATAATCAATACTAATCTCAAAACTTAATATTTCTTGTTAAACTGACCAATCAGATTGACTCTAAATGTCTTACTCTCTGTTCCTGTGCCTTCATCTCTCGCTCCAGAAGATCAGACATGTAGCTGACGGCCAGGATGACATGACGGACTCCGGCCTGTGTGTGTAAACAAAACAAATACTGTATGATCATGTGACCAGAGGAGAGTTTCATCTCTTAAACACTCAAAAAAGCAATAGTTAGGTCCAGCAGAAACAAGAAAACACAATGTGCAACATGTATGCTAACATCATCATAGATGCATTTGTATTCTGAGCTCACCGTCACCACCAGTCTTTAAGACGGTGAGCCCCAGTAAAAGGGACTGCCAATCAGATGATCGTCAACAATGGGATCACTTGGCCCTTAAATCCCAAAAGTTAAATTGTATAGCAGGGCGAAAGGTTGTTTTTGGACCACCAAGCCACCACTACGTTTTTTTGTTTTTTTTTTACCTAATGCATTGTATTCAAGAGTTCATGCATCCCTTTAGTTAATAAGTGGAATGTTTATTTCATTCTTTAACACTTGCACTGACCTTTACCAAAGCCTCCACCTGATGAAGGAGGATGGGTTTGTTACAGAACTCCACCAGAGGTTTAGGCACACTGAGTGTCAGAGGCCGCAGTCTCGTACCATAACCTCCGACCAGGATCAGAGCCTTCATTCTGCACAGGTTTCAAAAGACTGGAGCGGAAGTGAAAGTGGAACCGGATGAAGCACGATGCACAGCAGCATCAGGTACAACAGGTAGAACCACACCTGTGATGGAGCAATATAAGCCGAGGATTTCAAGAGTTTGCTAGATAGCAAAAAATCTTCCGAAATAATATTTTGAACGGTTTATTAGAATTTAGAACAAACATCTTATAGATTTTAAACGATATAAATAAAGGACAATAATAGGCAATATGGAAAAGTGGTTGAATTCTAAACCGAGGAATGTGCAATACACTAGTGCACTACTGATGATATGCATTAATACGTTTACCGCACTACCTAGTGCACTAACTGAGGACAAATACCCAATAAGGGATTCAGCCACCGACTTCTTCGTTAACTATATTAAAACGCAGTTTTGTGACTAAACCAAATCAATATATTTTTAAGAAAAAGGCCAAAGATGATAATAAATGTTAGTCGCGTTATTAAATAAATCTATTGCATCTAAAATAAATATGAAACGTAAACACTTTCAGTCAGTCTATGAAGAAATGTATTTACTTAGCATCCTCTAATAACGCTACACTACCACATCACCATTTATCCGAATTTACTTATTAAATACTTAACTGTTAGTGTAACACACGCATATATATATATATATATAGAGAGAGAGAGAGAGAGAGAGAGAGAGAGAGAGAGAGAGAGAGAGAGAGAGAGAGTGATGTTAACTTACTTGTGGACCTCGTCGGATCTTCAGCCTTAAAAAAACTCTTCACAGGATTTGTTGAGTTTTCTGAATGAGCAGTAACGCAAGTTTTCTCCTCCACCGATCGGACACACCTGTATGTCCACAGATCTTCACTTTAAACAGGTTCTATTCAAGAGCAAAACCTCCTGGATTTCATCCACGTTCCAGACAGGTTCGGTTCTCTGACGTCAGCGCTCTCGTGCGGGTCGTTGGAATGTACCATTAATCTAGGAGGGGAACATGAAAATCTCGAACGCTTGATACATTCCTAATCATTCTCTTCCTTTATTTTAATATCCATCGTTTGTCCTCGTACATATAATTAAAAAAAAAAGTTACATGTTAAGCAAATAATATGTCGCGCTTAATTTTTAGCTTCATTTTATTCTATCTACACTAAATCTGTACTATTGAGTCTCTAAATGTATGTATTGTAGATTTTGTTAAATTATGTAGTCAGTTATTTATTTAAATCTTTTTCAATTTTATTTATTTTAATTTGTTAAAATATACTACAAATAGTTAAGAAAAACTACAATATGCGTATACATTCATACCACCGTTAAAACTTATACCTTCCATAATGGTATGTTCCGGATCCCTGATTTGGCCGCGCCGCATTCGTCATTCCTCTCAACCAATCACAGCAAAACAACGTGTCCAGGAAGTAAATACCATCGGCTTTAATATATATAATTTATAACTATAACACGCGCTCTCTCTCGCTCTCTCTCTCTATATATATATATAGTTATAAATTATTTTGTTTTATATTATTTTTATATAAAAGTATATAAGAAATATTAGTTTGTATATTAAAGAAAACAATTTTGGGGACAAGGTGGTGGGTGGAGGCTGGGTTGAGATGGTTTGGACATGTGCAGAGGAGGGACATGTAGGTAGTGAAGAGACAGATGTAGTGTGGAGGAGAGCGATCCGCTGTGGCGACCCCTAACGGGAGCATCTTAAAGGAGAATATTTTATAAATAATAAAGAAATTGTTTCAGTTCCTGAAGATCAACACTATTGACTAAATAGTTGATAAGATTATTCAATATATAACATAATACTTTTTTGTTATGAATTTATTGGATCCACCGCCATCTTGTGGCCGTATTAAGAACTGCTAAGACCAGAGTCGCAATATGAGCGAAGGAATCAGTAAAACCGCGTTTAAAGCTACAGTTCGAGTTTGGCATTTGGCCGACACTCTTATCCAGAGCGACTAACATTTGGTCTCTTTTACAACTGAGAAATTGTGGGTTAAAGGCCTTGATCAAGATTGTTGCCACAGTGGGATTCGAACTCCGGTCTTTCTAATATTTGTCCAACATTTGAACAACTAGACTACCAAGTCCCATTTTTTTTTTTACTCAGATGATTTAAAATAATAATTGATAATCTGTTCATTTCAATGCTTTTATTTCTTATTGTTTCTAACACAAACATTAACACATTTCTGTTATCAGTCTCGTGTATGTTCATTGTGTAATCGGGTTTAAAATAAATTATTATCCATCTTTATTAAAGTGCATTAATGATTGATTCAATAGTTTGAGAAACTATGTTTTCAGTGAGAAAATAAACGACACAAAAAACATTTTTTCTTAAATAAATTATTTATAACACATTCAAAAGATGTATATTTTTCTTTAAAAAAAATCCATCCATGCAACAACAGAGAAATACATACGGTTTTAGGGGATATTGTCAGCAAATATTTTTTTACTCTACAATCTCCCGTCTATGGAGCGACTAAGAACATCCATCACAGAGGAAACCCCGTTATTGATTTTCATCCCGACACAAAAGACAGTAATTTCCACTTGTCCACTAGAGGAGGTGTGAACGGTTCTCCCACCTGTGCTGGCACTGAACAGACCGTCTCATTAAAAGAAAAACGGACGCAGAAATCTGTTTGATCCTGGAATCTAAAAGATTGGACAACATTAAACTCCGGGTAGGTATTTACACACGTGTACGGTATGTGCAGGAGACGCTGAGCTAGACGTACGTGTGTGTGTGTGTGTGTGTGTGTGTGTTAGGATGAATGTTTAAATCCACAGCCGTCTGTAAATGTAGTTTCCGGTTCAGTTTTAAAGTGTCTGCACAGCAACACGGTCAATTATTTATAAGGATATATTTTCTTTTTCCTGCACTCTCGCATTACAACTATGTATATATAAACATTCACATGTGTGTGTGTGTGTGTGTGTGTGTTGAACTGGAGGTCACACACAGTGTATATTTATTTACTTTGCACTTGTATTGATGTGCATAGAAAAAATGATTGCAGAGATGCTGTATTTCCCAATGCTGCGGATGGAGCACAATCAGTTCCTAGAGAATCTAACATGAACTCTGTAGTGATGACCTTCTGGACTATAAATACAATAAGGCAGAGCTTTTAGAAAGTTCAACGGTCACGACAGAAGATACAAAACTACACTGATTATATTGATGTTCAGGATGATGCAACGCCTCCGATTACACAGTGACAACAGACAGGATAAAAAGATAAGTCTGTGACGTGCCAGAGAGGAACAAGAAATCGTCCATCACCAAAATAAACGATGGCTATACTTCCATCTACACACACACACACACAACACCCTAACAGTAGTGATGGGAGAAGGAGAGAAGCTACGACAAGCGAAAAAAGGGAAGAGAAGGTGGTGGAGTCTCTAATTTTGTTGCTACATGTGCTGATGGATGAATTCAACTCATTTGAATTTCCCGAAACAGGAAACCAAGGTGGAAGGGTGGTGCCATGCTGGATGCACTGTAGAGTAAAAAACAGAGTGCAGAAAATATGATGTATCTCATTCAGCACAACAGACACTCTTACGTATACTCTGGAGAATACAAGGGTGTCTATGAAGGATACGCTAGCCATACTACCAGAAACCATAAAAATAAGAACTTTAATACCAAAAAAAGAGAAAGTAAATGCAAAAATGAAATGAATAAAATGTGATGTCGGCTTTAGCTTAAGTGAATGCAGTAATCAATTTCAAAATAAAAATATTAAGTCATGTGACCTTAAACAGGATTTTGTTTGCACAGCTAGGCTGTAAATCGTACTTAAGAGTACAAGATGTAAATCCCCTTTTTTGAGCTGCTTAAGCCATTCACCCTTATTTTACAGTAAAGCTTTCATAACTGCTCCCTTTTTTGAGCCCATGTCGGAATACTGCAACAGGGTTTATTCCCCAAACATTCCTAACCTTACTGCACGTGCGTACATCCACCGACCCAGTAATGTTAAAAGGATCTAACCCTGGACTTGCCCTGAGCTCTGGCTGCTTCCGTCTATGAGACTGCAAAACTAAATGGCCACACGGTGGCGACAAACTCACAGGACGCAGAAAACGATCCCAGCTTCTGTTTCACGGTGTCATTCCTGCCATTTCTGCTCGTTTTGAAAGAGGGGGAGCAAATAAAGACCCAGCCAGAGGTCACCTCCAATTCGCCCACCCCCTCCCATCCTGCGAAAACCTTTGGAACAACCCTCATGTTCTGAGTGCTGATAGCTAACAGATGCAGAGTGCTGTGCCTTTCTGCCTGCAGCTTAGCTAGTCTTAAAGTGTCACCATTCAAAAAACGTCAGTTGCGTTACTGTCACTATCTAGACAGTTCAAAAAAAAAAAAAAGATGAAGGAAATGGGATTTGTACCAAAAACAAAACCCACACAAGCTTTGGCTACTAGTTCTCCTCACGGATCTCTTCCAGGATGTTGATGAGACTCTCAAGGCCAAATACGTAGCCCCGGTCGGGCCCATCATGCACAGTCTGGTCGTCCCGGAAGCCTTTAAAGGTGCTGTGGGCGAAATCAATCATACGCACATCGATATTTGGCGTGGAAGATGGTTCCATGGGTGGAGATTGGCAACTTGCGGTGATCTCGTTTTCGGAAGAAGCCTCGGCCCGCTTGGGTTCCCTGCCCTCGTAGATAATAAGCAGAGAGCTCGAGTAAAAGCGGTAGGAGGCCTGGCGCTCGAGGACACGTTTGAGGCTACGTAGCTTGTTTAAGATGGGCTCAAAAAGGTCCTGTCGCAGTTCAGTGCCGTTGTGTAGGTACTGGTAGAGAGCATGGCAAAAGCCCTCGTTGGACAAACTTCGGCCATAGTACTTGTTGCGACATAAATAATGGCCCGTGGCCATCTGGTAGACCTGTAACAAAAGAAAATCTTTAATTAGGACAAAGCCATTTATTGATTGATAATTAAAATAATCATTATAACCAATAATAATTTCATCTTCTGAGGTCAATAATGGGATATACAAGTTTAACTAGCAGTAGTGGGTTAAAGCACGCGCATCTGCATGCACTGTTGCACTCCAGCGACCTGGGTTCGAATCTGGCTCAGGTTCAGAAAATCTGAATTAGGTCACTTAGTGTGGATATGTCCCATATGTAATTAATTAGTAGCATTTGCTCTGGGTCTGTCTGTGGATAGATGATGTCATTAGACCGCTGGATCAGCAAGAGTCAAGCATAACTTATTCCCAGTTATACAGAAATGGGCAGTGTGACTGGGAGTCACGTCACTCAACCCTAGTGGGCTTGCCATGGCTCTAGAATTAGAAAGCAGGAAAGCCATTAATGAAAGCCACATCCTGCTTGGAAGCCTGACCAAAGCAGTAGATTGTACATGTGCACAATAAACAGGAAGTATAATCCCTAAGCTGAGACTTAAAAGCTCCCCTGCAAAACTATTAATACAAATATAAATAAACCAGCAGAGACTCAACTGTTCAGAGTACAGATGTAAATGCTTCATTTTACAACAGAGTAAGAGATTATTTAGAACAATTATGTAACAGTTCACTGTTTAATCAGGTCGTATGACAGCCAATCAGAAAATTCATTATTTTCATCATTAATTAAATGGGAGAATTACTAGGCTTCGGTCATCATGTGATAATAGAAACAGCAAATAGTTTTAAGCTTGCATGATTAACAAAATAAACTGAATAGTCTGATGCAGCGACGTGCTGGTGGTGTCTTTCCAGTTTCTATATAATAACATGGCTGCTAACAGCATCTGGACAGATCATTTATTATTACCTGATGGTTACTACCTGAAGTCCTGTCTCCATTAGCCCTGTTAGTTACGCAGTATAAATTCTGATGACCAATTAGATGTTTTATTTACTGTTTGTTACTAGGTTACCAATATCGTAAAGAACAACTTGAATAAAATGCACAAAATTAAAGAGGTTTTTTTTGCTAACACTAAAAATTGCTTTGTGTTAGGATGAAAACGGTGTGTGACCCAATTCTTCACGTATACTGAATTCTTCGCAATATTCAGTTTTGATGATGACATACAAAGTTAAAAGACCAGACAAAACCATCACATCAGCCGACTCAATTGTCTGGTTGATGTATTAATAAACCATTTAATATAAAAACCTTTAATGGTTTGGTTTTCTTTTAATGCCATGTTAGCTTCAGTGGCTATTTTATGGCAAAAGCTAGAATGTAGTTAGAAAGAAGTGTTGCTCAATAGATCAGGTTACACAGGTAACACAGTATGTTGTTGCCAAATGTATTTTAGATCAGCTTCTTGAGATTTATAGCTGTAAAGAAATGTAAAGTCCTGTGTGGTGGAACTGTCGTGAAAATATTTTCTAGAGTGTTTTCTGAATAAAATTTCTGCTTTATAGTGCTTAAGTCAGGACAGCGGAGTAAAATGTGTTTTATTGATGTAGGTGTTTCGCAGGCTTGACATAGTGGTGGTTCCTCCCCTTTTAACAAATAGGCATGGGTGAGGCTTGTGTGGCCAATACGGCACCTTGTGTACACAAACCTTTAATGCGATAAGGTCACATTGCATGAAACAATGTATAATCTGACTTTCTGTTGGGCCATGATTAAAAAGCCAATTCCTTTAAACAGACTCTTGGTGAAATTGTGTGTACACGGATGATGCTTTTACCTGCATTCCACACACGCGCACACCCAGAGTGGCCGAGGTGCTCTGCTCGCACTTCTTCATCTGGCGAGCTGCCTTTTCCTCTGAGGCGTCGTCGCCGTGCTGCCTTGTGCCCATCTTCAGATCCAGGATGCAGGGGCAGCTGAAGTGATGGACAACGTTTTCAAGGAGCAAAAATTCTAAAGGAGAAGCTCAGTCAAGGAACATTTACACTATAGAAATCCATAAAAAGTAGCAGTTACTGGCACCGTGCCATCTACCTGCAATCCCCACTTGGCAACTTGGTTGTAGAAATAAAACTTTGGCAACTATAAACTCTGCAGTTAATGTTTCAGTCTTATAAAATTACCCTAATGATTAAAAACTAGCTGTGTGTACAAGCTTTAATATGCGAATGGAGGGAAATGCGAAATTTGATCTTGATTGCTAATAAGCCATCGAGCATGGTGGCCGAGCAGCATAATACATGCTGTTAACCTACTGCTGCAATAGCCTAAAGCTTGATTTAGAAAAGAGAACAAACTGACACCTATTTTAGACAGCCGGTCTATTATGTGGAATTTCTGGGGCGCTCAGAGTAAATGAATTGGCTCACTGATAAATCCCGAATGGTGCCTTTAGACTGAGACCAGGAAATTATGGTTACAGCGGTGTAAAATTTCCTTTTTCTTTTTTTTTTTTTTTTTTTTTACAACCAACAAACCCAAATGCAAACAGTAAGCCACAAAATTCTCTCAATTTCTAGTAGGGATGCGTGATATTTATTGGACTAATACAAATTATCAGCCGTTCTGGATAAAATCTGATTTATTCTCCAAATCGTATAGATTCCAACCAATGGTTCACCAAATTGGGATGCTTACATTACATTATTGGGAAGACGGCCGTATCAAGCACAACATACATCTGAGCAATTATGGGTCAAGCGCCTTGCTCAGGGGCCCACAGTGGTGGCTTGGTGGTGCTGGGAATCGAATCCCGGTCTTTCGTGTATCAGTCCAACACCTTAACCACTAAGCCCCCCCCCCTTCCCATAGGGTTTAGTTTTAAATACAAACATGTGAAATTACTAATGCCGTCTTATACAAAAAGAAAAAAACCCTTAAAAGCCAAGAGTGATTATAGTTTTATATAGTTCTATTACAGACCTAATAAATATCAGTTTCATCCATGCAGCTTAGATTTTCTCTTCCATTTCTAAATCAACAACACCACAAACACCGAAACTAGCATATCTGAGCTGACAAAACAGGGGTTGGGGTAATTACATTCAGGTGATATGCAACCAGTCTCATCTTTTGCAATATCTACCCAGAGTTCAACCTGTGGAATGTTTTCAGTCATAGAAACTACTGTGACCCACAGCAGAAAAACGAGCCAATGTACACAAAAGTTTCACCTTCAGCTGTTTGTCTTCACCCCTTTTTTCACCCAAACAGCGATGTGTCAGCCAACCAACTAGTGAAACTCTGAACATGACCATAAGAGTAATTAGCTCTAATGCAGTCTTCACAGAACTTGCAAGTAGATTACATACAAAGTAAATGCAAAGACATGGATCAATTTCATGCCGGGAGACGTAAACGACAGGAAACCTGATATTTGTCTCAAAAGCATCTTCAGCACAAGTAGGATTTGAGCTCAGGTGGAGAATTTGCACAAGATGTTGTCATGTGAGTCAACCAGTAAAAAGAGTACTGATTTATCGGTTGCATCAGACCACGAAACCAGCTATGGGCAACACAGAAATGTGTGCTTTAAGACTAAAATGTTACACGTGCGATGTGAGGCAAGTGACGCTATGCGCATGTTTACATTCGGTCTGAATACAGCTTAAGTGTCGACTACTAAAGTTAATAGAAATCTATTTTACATATAAATCCTTCAAATCTACCCTCTTAAGTCGATCTACATTTAAACAACACCCTCACATCTTATTTCAATAGCAGTGATGTAAATAAGTTTGTAGTGATGGTGATAAACAAATGCTGCTCTCACGCCCGTAGCATTATAACAGCTCAGCTTGAGATAAGATTTGTAGTTTGAAGTTTTTTGCTACACATTAGGTTTTTCTCACTTAACCGATACGCATCATAAAAAATTGTATGTAAGCAGGATACTATAGAGCTTCCTATCCTTGGATTCAGAGCGCATGCGGCTGAGCTGCTGTTTGTGGCAGCGGAGGCTCCAGGGGTTGTGGCTGATCTTTTCTGAGCTCAGGCCGCTGTTGCCATCCAGCATTTGGAAGGGCACGTCAGAGCAGATCTGTAAATCCAGGCGTGGACTCTTCAGCTCCTGCAGACTGATTGCACAAAAGAAATGAATAAATGATTAACATTAGACTTCAAATAGGCACAAGATTAAGATACATCACATTGCATCAGTGTTGAATTTCATTGAGCATTTGAATAAAAACTGTACATTTCATTAATCTTGGCCTTGAATTGTAAAATGTGCCATAAACTCTATTCGGTTAGTATTTGAATCTATCTTACATTAGTTGCTCTACAGTTACAGTTTCCTCATCAATGGATCCAAGAGACTCAAAAGTTTTCAGGGCCCTGAAGTGACCCCTGACCTTAACACCATTTATTATCATTTGAATGAATTACAGACACAACTGAAACCAGGAGTCCTCATCCAACATCGCTGGAGTTCATCAATTCCTTTTGTAATTACAGTGTTATCCTCTTACCTGCATTCCTCTCTTTTGCTTTTCTTTATTAATGGCTTTTGAGCTCATTTGTAAACTAGCCTTGTCTTGCAGTCTACATAAAACATGTTTCAGCTATGTAGCATGTAAATATTATACTAATGTAATTATATATAATAATGTATTGTATTAGAATTTTTGTGTAAATATGTGTCATGGTGACAACCTATAAAGTATTCGAAAGTGTCATTGTGTGAGACTTTTAGTTGTCAAGTATAAATGTTAAATGCAATGTGTCCTGAAGGTGACACGCCCTTAATCGGTTCCAGTGGGCACTTTCTAAATGCATTATACAAGTTCTTAAGTTCTCCATTAAGCTACAACATTTAAAGAGAGGAAGCTATACTGGTTGTAAGAAAATGCGTTAAAGGGCTTTGGGTAAGGTGGAAGACTGATGACATATGCATAATGCAGAAAACCATAATAAGATATATATATAATATATGTCACATATATAAAAAATTAGGGCACCCTAAGGCATCTTGCAGACTGCTCTCAGGGTGAACTTGCTTGGATGATCAGGGCTAATTTGCAGACAATTGGCGGAATATCAAAATCTTGAGATCTTTTTACATCCCAATTTAGATTCCAGACTAACAGGTACTACAGTCTTCTTTCAGAAGGTCTCAGACAGCTCCTTCCATCGCACCATGACGTTCACCATCACTTCAACAATCAAGAAACAACAAACTAAATGTCTAAGAATAGGGACAGCCTTCTTCAATAAGCTGAGGTGCTAATGTACCTGATGTGATGCATATATACTACAAAATTCAACATAAAACAGTTGGACTGTCTACATTCAGATTTTTAGAGACAATATAAAATGTTACTTGTCATTGCCGTCACTTTCATGGGTCACCCTTTCGTCTTTATGGTCACTACTGGAGCGATGCAAGCTGCGACGCGAGTGTTTCCGCCGTGGTTGGTCCCTCTCGGGCACCTCTTCGTGGTCCAAGCTATCACTCTCCACATAAGGGTACGCCACCAGGTTAATGTAGCCATCCATGTCACCCTCAAAACACACCAGGACCACACCTGCACAGGCAATTCAATAAGGGAATGAGGGTTCCAGCACTTTCAGCCCACTACACAACTGTGCTTCACTAAAATTAAAATGATGACTGCATTACTCAAACAGCCTTAGACCAGAGCTATAAAAACAGACAAAATACACTACCACTGTATAAAAAATTAAGGTAAATGTAATTTTCTGTATTTTAGAAAACACTTTTATTAAGACATCCATGTGATTACGCTGCTAAGTGTTTAGCGTCAGCAGACGGAAACGAGAGAAGCGAGATACGGAGAGGAGTATGAGCAGAAGGTGTTACGAGGAAACAGAGCATGCATCATCCAGCTGACTGGATTGCCTTTTTAGTTCTGTGATCCCTCCTTGGTGATGTCATTCCAGTTACTGGAGCTAATGAATGGGGACAGTGCTGATGTCAGAGCTGAGCAGCCTATATCGGGGACAGGGTGTGCGTGTGTCCGTGCGTCTGTTTATGAGCCAGCAAAATAAACTTCCATACCACTGTGCTAATATGGGAAGGGCTAAGTTTAATGTTCATTAAGGATTTAGTGTTGGCTGGTCTTAAGCCTTAAAGACACAGCACACGCCAAGTCCCTAGCACTGTTTTAACCTCAGAGGTAAAAAAAAAAAAAAAGAACCGAACAAAAACAAAAAAAAAGTGCAGCCCACCACGTGCGCATAGTTTATTTTAAGGCTAGGGATCAAAGATGCAAACCTTTCCATAGCACAAAAACAAATCCAGGGATAGATGCGACACGGTTCAAATTACCCCTTTGAAGCGCTGAGTAATTTTGGAGATTTCATCACCTTGTGGACGTTTATGGCAATATAGGTTAGTGCACGACACACTTCTAAATACAGGGGCCAGAAACAGGGTAACAAACAAGCTAAACCATCTACGGAACTTTCTTTGTCTTTGGCTACGTTTCCATATCAAGGTTGACATTGACAAATGCCAAAAATACGGCTGCAAAGTGTTCATCTGCTGTAGTCACAAGTGGGGATTACAGATGCATATATTATATATAAATAAAACTGCACCACCACTCAGAACAAACGCCATTTATAGATTAATTGCAAAGTTTAAAACTTAGCCTGTGTTAGTTCATTTATGTGGAGTGACGAGTTCATAATGCTTAGATCTGAAATATAAATCTATTATATTTGTCATCCATTCATTTTCTATACCTGCTTATTCCCTAATTCAGCGTCACAGGGATCTGCTGGAGCCTATCTCAGAAACTAACTAATAATCCTTCTTCCTTAATAACTAAAAGACTTGTTTTGAAAGACAACCTTTATTATCAAATACAGATCTGATTTGAATAAAATGAGCAATATGAACAGAATATCTCTGGCATTGTTAATTGAAGATAAAATGTTAATTGGTTAATGACAATTATTTTATTGCTTATAACCTTTTTGAAATGATACAAAAATCGAATTTAATACATCAATTAAAAGCATTGGTTTCACAACCCTGTATCATCAGACTAGCAGTCGCACAGGACCAAACACCTCCACGAACCACAACCTCTGTTTACCTATTTATAGTTCCTTATACCATTTTACACATACCCCTTAAGTCTGCAGGCGATTCTTCCGAACGTGCCATCATGCAAAAACAATGTTGAGCCCGTAGCCGGCTCTATTTTTAAACCGGCTGCATGGCCACCCACGGCAAGGGACAAATTCTACTGAATGGAAAAAAGGTGAGCTGCAGCTTTACTCGAGTGCGGGCTAAAATAAGTGCCAGAAGTTTCAGATGTGTGTATTTATTTACTTTAATCAGTGAGAGTTACTTCATGAGGAAGGCACGCTGCGTCTCTCACACGGTAATGTCGGGGTGGCGAGGAAGACATGAACCAGGTGTTAAATTAGCTTTGTGGTAAGGACAAACGAGAAGGTTTACAACCCAAAGAATTCGGTTGCAGAAAGAAACCTGCCTAGATTTAACTTAAACACCAGGTGATACTAGAACTCTAGAGGGTTAAAGTATAAAGCACATCGGTCTGTTTTGAACAGTTTGTGATTAAAGGGCCTAGCTCAGGGGCCCAAGAGTGGTGGTTTGATAGTGATTGAAATTGAATCCTTACATTTTAGATCAGCAGTGCCAAAAACACACACCAGATTACATAATAGGAAACTGACTACTTAAATGTGACCTATGCCACACACAGGTTCATAAACACCCAAAAAGGGAAGTAGGTAATCTCCAATAAGATGATGCTCTGTGTCTCTTGAATCCTACAAAGTCCAAGGATGATTCAAAAGTCTCTGGTTATATAAGCTTTGGAAAAGTCATTAATTGTCCTCAGGTTAGAGGAATTAGACACGCAACGCTTTGTCTCAACTGCTGTTTAGAAGAATGTCAAAACATCTCTGTTCAGTTCATCTGGCTCTTGTGCTGTTTGCGCTGGTTGCTAAAGCAGAATAGCGTCAGCCTCAACAAATTATAATGAGGAAGCTGTCTAGAATCAGAATTAATGGCAGTGTCTGTACCGCTGCGATTACTGCGCCTAAACTGCGCTTGATCCAGAGAGGCCTGTTGAACATCCTGTTTAATGGGATGCTCTTTTCACCCTGCAAGTCGACTGTGAGTGACATTATGAGAAAATAACCAAATCTAAAATGTACCTTTGTATTCTGGTGTAAACTCCTTCATCTCAGGCGGCAGAGACTCATAAAAGCGCTGCTCGCGAGTAATAAGCGGTTTGCAGACTGTATGGTCGTCGTAGCGCATCATGCTGGTATGGCCGCCGACCTGGTGTACAAAGGGTTCGAGTGGTACCCCTCCCCCACGCTTGCCATGTCCATGCCCCTGGCCTGTGTCCGACGCGTTGTGGTGTTTGCCCGTCTCCATGGTGTGCGGGACGCACATGGCGCTGACCGGCAGTGCAGTACTGGGGGCATGGGCTCGGGCACGCAAGCCGGGTGAGCGCGGGGCGCACGGGGGCGGCGGCTGGGAGCGCACGCTGCCTCCGGGAGGGGGAGGAGCCAGCCCGCCGGCCACGCCCACCAGCCAATCGATCGCGGCACCAAGAGCGTTAGAACACGCCCCTACCGCTGTCTCCTGAAAGAAGAGTAAAGGAAGGAGAGTTAGTTTAAGGGTTTTCTAGTTACATCACCAGACAAAATAGACAAACCGCCAGCAGGATATTCAGGCCAGAACAGTTATTACTGTTCCTCATAACACTGGGACCTACGTAACCAACACATGCAACTTACATGCTTACAAGTACAGCAATAGTGAAATATTTAAAATATCTGGTATTTCTAACTGATCTTAACCAGAATGACTCAAATCTGTCTCTTTGCTACTTTTCCAACTGAGCAGTTGCTCAGGGTCCCAGCACTGGAAACTTGGTGGTGGTTATATAACCTACCGATCAGCTGTCCAACACCTAAACAACTAAACTACCACTCCGAACTGTAAACCGTTTCAGGCAAACTCGCATGCTTTAGAACGACTAATCTGATGTCCTAATAAGGTAGAGCTAGAGCTGACCCCAGGTCACACTTTCAGAACGTTGGTTTATGATCAAACCGTACATGGAATTGCATTCCAGAAATGTCTGATTAAGCCTCGGTGCCAGTTACTGGCTCCAAAAACAATGGGGACGAGTCTCAAGTTGGCCTCTCGCACCTGCCTCTTCTACGTAACATGACATTCAGTCGACTGTGGACTGCTTGGCTTCTTGTCCCACCCATAACCAGTGCACCATGTGCTCATTTTACTGTTAAACTGTTTGGCTTTGCACACAAGGCCGTGTGCACTTGTTGACAAAAGTTTCCGCCAGTGTCCTGCAGAGTTTAGGTCCAACTTGCCTCAACACACCTACCTGTATGTTTTAAGAATACCTAGTAAAACCTTGATTAGTTGGTTCAGGTGTGTTTGAATAGGGTTAGAGCTGAACTGTGCAGAACAGCAGCCCTCTAGAACAGAGATTGCCCACACATGCTTTAGGTACTTTTTACAAGTTAAGAGTCTCAGCGATGAACATTCAATGTTTTAATGTCTGATTCATGTGACTATATGTTTACACACACTGCTGCAAACACATTATGGACAGTAGGCCTTCCACAAACAGGCCACAGTGCGGTCAAATATAAAAAGCCACTGAGATTAAATTAAAACACCAAATTAAATAATGTTTGGTTTGGTTAGGAATATAGGTGGGTCCATGGTTTGAGAAATGAGGCATTGATGCCATGCTTGTCTGTATATATAACCTAAAGAATTAAAGTTTGTCCCTAATGTGCAAGAAAAGAAAAGCTCCCTGAAATAAAGTAGAAAGAAGCTTGAGCAGAACAACATCAAATGTAATGTAAAAAGTCACTTTGCTTCAGTGCGAGTACCATGGCATTCTCGAACCTGGTCACTGGTGCCTGTGGTGAATCCTTGCAAGATTCTCAAATAATTTTAATGGGCAATTAATGAACAATTGATAAATCAGTCAATATCAACTAAACAGACATTAAGCTTTTATAGCTCGTGTAAAAATAAAGCCTTTTGCTCCTATGAACTAATTATTAAATGTTAAATCTGTGAATATTAAAAACAAATTGCGTACACACACACACACAAACAATGTCAAGGTCACACAGCACAACAAACAAATTGGTCAAAGTGCTGGAATTAGATTGAGCAGAAGCTGTGTAATAAGAGAAAGGTGACTCTGACACTAATGAAAATTCCCAGGATGGTTAAACAATTGCTTTCAAACGGAAAAGCAGTTTACTGACTCATTTGATCAGAGTTCAAAACAAATTTCACACACACACACACACACACACACACACACACACACACACACACACACACACACACACACACACACAC
>JAOTRA010000001.1:5747413-5773628 GCA_026260255.1 Pseudolaguvia tuberculata | reverse complement strand
ATAATATTTATGAGAGATAGATAGATAGATAGACAACATACATATGAGATGAGATTTCACACACTGGAGCACTGAAGTCAGACACGTTTGGGGCGTCTGTGTGTGTGGCTTGTTGGGGGGGGAAAGGTACTTCTATAAAAGAAACCTTTTATAAATACTTAGCATGGCAGAAGACCTTTACACAGACCTTTAAAGAGTTTTAACGCATTGGTTCATAAACTACGGCACGGAAACCATACTCGGCTCATCCTCAGATTTGGGCCGGATATCTAAACAACACCAAAGACATACTTTAAAATCTGTATCTACTCATATCATATCTGTATATGATGACAACATTTGGCTTGTAAGTAAACCCCTTAAGGTTGTTATGATAGCCTAAATATTTGTTTGAGGGTTAGTCAACAGAACAGTTCAAGATAATTTAAACAAAACAAAACAAAATGGCCAACTGCTTGGGGAAAAATGTGTTAACTGAGAAGGCAGGAAACTGTAGGGCAACTCTGTTTTAATGTAAAAGCATGTCATTTAAAAGGAAACACACAAACGGCTTGGCTCAGCTTGAGGGTTTCGAGTGACACTGACTTAATCCTTTTCAAGATGGATCTGTTGAACACCCTGGTGAGAGATTCGCGCAAGAGGAGAATCCCCCCCTTGCCTCCACCCTGACTCATATCTATCAACACTTGTTTCTGTGATCTCTTCATCACGAGTCCATTTGGTGAATCGTACACTTTGCTGCTCTATGGGGAGCCGGCAAAGAAGGCATTGACTAGGTTACGTCAACCGACTAAAGAACAGCTGTTGGACCGAGCCCATGACCATGGTGCAAAATTAGTCACATTTACTAAACTGAAAGCGCTGATTTTTGTGATATCTGAAAAGAGAATTGCAGAAAATTACTTACATTTATAATGTTTAAATGGAACCCAAATATTTGTATTGAGTAATTTAATAACCTTATTTTGTTTGGATTAAAGGTTGTCTCCTGCATAATATGTGCCCTGGGTAAGAATGAAAAGCTTTGCTCAGAGACACAATCACCAACCTGCTTTGCTGCAGGTTGGTGATGGTGATTTTTTTCCGACATTAACTACTAGGCTACCACTTTCAATACAAGAAATTGAAAATGTACATCAGCCAGAAAATATTCACATTTGTTGCATTTATTTAAATAAATAAAAATGTTTAATTTATTGCATATTTAACCGCGATTACGCCTACATTTGCAGTAAGTAAAATATGCTCAAACAACCTTAGCAAGAGTTTGAGGGTAGGGGGAGGACTGGAAAAATGAGCTGTTACAGTTTGTTCAGGCATCGCCCACTCGGTATATGACTCATTGTCCTTGCATCACAACCTACCAAGGGAAGAACAGAGCGGCGTATGGGAATGGAGGTAGTGGGATGTCTTAATGTATAGCTGTCTCCCCATCACTGTGCAGAGAATACCACATTTAGATGAATACTTACTAAATGCAGATTCTGATTATGCAATTAAAAGTATCTTTTATTCAGTGAAAGGATCAGTGACTATACAGCACGGCCGCAGCTCTTTTTAAGCATTTTAAAATCAAGTGCTGCACAATTGGGTAAACCAGAATTTAAAAAATTGACAAAACAGTGAAACAGTCGGCGTTTCTCTGAAAACCATGTACTCTGAATATGTTCAGCCAAGCTCTGGACACATGTGGTGCTCACACAGTTCGTAAACACAAAGGGCCTGACGAGTGCTTAAATAGAATCATGGCCACATTAGTACATGGCCACATGTACCATTAGAGCATAACGTGTGTTAAAACACACCATGAATGCATCCAAAAAGCTAACGCAGGATGTTCATTTATATTAAAAACGGCGCCATTCTTTGCCTGAAAGTGACCTTGAACAAAAACCATCAGGTTTGGGATTTAAAAATCCATTTGTTCAGTTACCGAATGTCCAAATTTTACATAAAGAGCACAGCGGTCATTTTTTAGGGAGGCTGGAAGATGTTTATATTTCTCTATAGGGGTGACAAGGTTGGACAAGAGTCACTCATCGACATCAGGTCAGATTTTGCAAACTAGCACAAGTTATGCTAATTCAGCCATCTTTCAAGGTTACAAATAAAAAGTTGGTGAAGACAGGAAGACACCCTTGTATCTTCTCCAAACTTTCCTGTGCAACTTTTTAGTGCACATGCTTGAACACTATTGTATATTCATGACCGCTGGTTTTGTATCGCTGCAATGCCCTCTGTCAGCTGGGTGTCTAAATTGTATGTTGCCAGATGGAAAAGTCAAATAAATACATCATGGGTTTAAGACCAATGATGAACTTTCTCTCTCTAGCACAACAGTCTCCCAACTTAAATAAATATATAAAGCTCAAACTATGCACAAAATGTTGCACACTTCATGTCTTCTAAGCCAAACATTTCTCTTCATGTTCTTTAAATCGTGTGTTCTAATGGCAACCTCGGCATGACATGTGTCGTACAAGAGGCCTGGCAGGATGTAAAAACAAGCCACAGGAGGAAAAGCAGCCTGACAAAAACAACCTTAATCTCAGCTTTGCATCTTCAGATTTTACAAATGTGATTTACTTTGGATTGGACACAGCAAAGGCGATTTAACCACTTACCTCGCCTAACTCACATAACCCGATGACTATTTCTATCGACCGGGGTGATGGAGAAAGTGAAGGCGAGTGAGGGAGTAGGAAAGAATGAGCAGGAGAGCTTGGGTTGAGATTCTAGGAGAAAAAAGCTCTTTCAAGAGTAGGGAGCATCACATTCTATAGTACTGATAGCGTCCTACTTTTAAGAGACCTGGAATAGCGTTGAGACGAGTCATCTGTATGCCATTGATTTGCATTTTGATGCAAATTAGCTAAACCACAGATCACATGAAGAGCTAAACAATGTAGACCTTCATAATAAAAAACATAAATCTGTGTGTGTGTGTGTGTGTGTGTGTGTGTGTGTATATTAGTGGATTAGTGGTTGTTTGACCATTACGAGAAAGACTTCCCAACAACACCAAGCCACCACACTGGACCGCTGAACAAGCCCTTAAGTTAAGTCCCAATTGTAGGGCTATATTGCTGTTGTAAGGGCTATAATGTTGCAAATGTAATACAAAAATGCATTTGTATAAAATATTTACTTTATTTCAGCAAATATCTTTGTTTTAATGAGCCAGGATATGAAGAACAACCGGTACTGCGTTAGACTAGAATTAAAGCTGGAACACACTTAGTTAATCATTTTGCAAATGTAAAACATGACAATAACCACAACTACAAAAGTCATTAGCAATAATAACTTAAACAGGTCCCCCCACACCAGGATCATAATCATACAACACTGAAGATTAACTGCATTCGACATTCATTCAAATAAACAACTTGACATTTCTTTCAGCACTTACGGCGTGTGTGGTTAACTCCAGACACAGGTTTTCCTCAAACACTGCATTCTCCTTCCTCCTGTAAGGATGCAGCGACAAGCTCTGCTCCGGTAGTCCAGCGTGATTTGCCAACACTGGATACTTCCTTCTCGTTTAAGGAATACGGAGAGTAATTTAAGGTTTACTGCAAGCCAGAGTGAATTTGTGAAATGGTTTTCAGGCGGAATCTTGTAACAACAGTAAAAAAATCTTAAAAAGCCATCTGGGTTGGGATCTCTCTGACAAAGTTCAGGCCTTTGCAGTACAAGCCGCTTGTCTGTTCTGTCTCAATAGACAGTGAAAGTGTAGAGTGCTGAGAGTTCCTTGGGATGTACCGCTTAGACTGAATAACAGAGGGAGTGGTTTCGATGAAAGGGAGGGGAAAGGAAAAGCATGGGCTCGCGGCAGAAATTGTGAGACAGACACGAGTAGGACTGGCTCAACTAAGCCTCTTTTTTCAAGCTGAGCGTTCTGTTTGTAGACAAGGTTGTTAGATTAGAGGCCATCGGCCCACTTTACAGCTCCTCTCTGATTACCAGCTATGCAGCATTATAACGCTAAATATAGTATTGACGATTAAAGACCCAAGTGCCACTCGGGGTGCTTTCAAAACAGAGCAACCTTCGGTCAGATGGGGAGATCACTGGGTGCATTTTTATATCTCAATTAAAAGAAATAGAGACACCTGATGTACCAACTAGACTATTTAGTTATTTGAGTTTATACCACAAATTCTCCAAGATATCTGTAAGTTTTCTGAGTGTAATACAACGTAAACAACTGTGAAAGAAACTAATCTGGCATATGGAGATATCTGCTCCAATTCTTTTGTAGCCAGGGTATTTGTTTTTGCATCCATGAAAGTATGTCAGGCTTGATCATGTGGTTGTTGACACTAGTCAAGTTATAACCTTCTAATAGGACACCTATCCTAAGCAACCTGCTAAAACTACACATAGTGTGGCTTCCAATCAGCAACCTACATGGGTTTGAATGGTCCAGTCAAACACCAGGCCTTTCTCAGACCAGATTGAGAATCTGTACAAACCAATGCTTTACACAAAAAAGCAACAGACTCACAAGAACTTTATAATTCAGAACCAGATTTTATACACTAAGCATAAAGGTAAAGAAAAAAAATTGCTGCTTGCCTCAATTGTTCAATAAAAATATTTGGTCCTAAAGCTGGTTTGGAAGATAGAAAGGTATGTATGGGATCCATTTAAAAGTTCTATAGATGCAGGCTGTGTTTTTTATACAATGTTGGATCACGGATCCGCTGTGGCAACCCCGAACGGGAGCAGCCGAAGGACGAAGTTCCTGTATAGTCGCTCCAGCATAAGAGGCACCTTCATACTGCTTTTCCACCAGGGCCAGTGACAAGCAAGCGCCAAACTGGTAACCGGACTCCTGGGCCAGTGCCCAGATCCTGACTCCAGATCCAGCCACAAAATATCGGTCTAGAAAAGGAAGGTGGTGGCTCGGTGTTTAAGGTGACAAAGCAACAAGGCGGAAAAACGTGTCTGTCAAATGCTGTAAATGAAAATGTAGAATGGGAACTAATCACACCAGTGGGCGAAGCAACAGATTTAGAAGAAATGAGTCTGTCAGATTATCAGTGGTTGCCAGTGATTTTCCTGCCATCTTTGAAAATTCAAGTCTAACTATGAACAAGCATTGTAAGGCTGAGTAAATAAAAAAATCCTTTTGCTTGGTGTCAAAACCTTGCAATGTGTGCTGCAAGTTCGACTGAGTATATAATTAAAAGATACACTCCAATCAGGTTTCATTGGGAAAAAAATTAAAATTAAAAGAAACCGCTCACTGTTCTGCACGAGATTTAGATAGATATGGACTTCAAAAGTTAGTCTCCACCTTACTTAAAGCTAAACAACAGCACAACATGAGTTATAGCAGAAACTAATCTGCATACACTTGTGTGATAAGTGTTGACTACAATATTAGTGTGAGTTAAAAGCTGTGGGATTCCATTGGTGGGCCACTAGAAAGAACAAATACAGCACAATTGGCTAGAAACATAAGAAGATTCAAGGTTCTTCTCAGATTGGTTGACGTGTACACGATTTTCAAAATTCCTAGTCCCATCTGTCTGAAAATCTGGTTACTACATGAATCTTAACTCCTAATTGTGTACGAGAACGCCCCCCCCCCATAAGTCTGGGCCCACATCAAAACACACCATCATGAACCTGAAACAAGTTAATAATTTATGCTGCATCAGCATTAAAGAGGCACAACAACAATAGTGGTGGCCAAGTAACCAACTGCTATCAAGTGACTGTTTCAACAGCTATGCATGACGCCAATCAGAATCCCAGCCAAGACTCAAACCACAAAGGTCATTCTAACCACGAAAGGAGAAGGAATAAAAACAGGGGGCCCTGGGAAATGCTTGCTGCACACCTCATTGGCCTTAACAGACAGGCAGGCAGACAGAGTCCTGCCAATGGTTATGATTATGGTCACACGGAACAGTCAGTTGATAAGAAAAAACAAGAAGAAGTGGAGGCGTTGACACTAGCATGAGGATGAACATTCTCAGCATGCGGGAAAAACTGCCTGAGCGAAAGATTTCATCGAACTCTGCTTTCACAATTTGCATCTTGGCCAATGGCGTAACAGTTTGGGCTGCATGGACCTGACCGGATGTGAATTCTCACAGTTGAAAAATCTGTGACCAGCGTGCTGCTATTAAGCTCATGTTTCAGGTAAAGCAAAAGGTTTAAGAAAACCTGTAGTGGTGTGAAAATCTGCCGCATGAGCAGCCATCGCTGCGATTATATCAAGTTCTATTGCCTTTTTTTATACTAAAATGTCACTTATATAATAAAAAAAACTACATTTACTTTGCAAAAAAACATGCATTAAATAAAATATATATATTAAAAAATTGTCATAAAAAAAACCCTAATCAATATTTTATTGTAATTTTCTTCCCTATCTATTAAGAAAATGTAATAAAATGCAATGATACTGTTTTAGCATTAAAGGTATAATTTTACATGGCCGATTTATCCACTATATATTTTTAGCAATAGATTTATGTACACCATTTGAAACATCAACCGTGTTGTGTTGGTGGTCTCATTTTTTAAGTGTTTACAAATGTAAACAAATAAACAGTGTTTCTTATCTCACTCTGAGCTCTGTTCCACCTGCGGTCTTCACAGCGCATCCTTGCATTGTCATTGCGGGTTTATGGCAGTTGGCCAGTTTCTAAATCCATGTGGAGGCGCTCGGTCTGTCCAGTTACCCTTGCGTTTTGGTTAAGGTAAAAGATTCTGAAGTTTCAAAAATAAAACACAAATTAGGTTAGTCTGAATTAACCAGGCTATATCCGCTGCTGATATTAGTAGGTCAGAGTATGTAGTGCAATACCCATGAGAACTACTGCTATTAGCACAAAAAAAATTAGGAATAAAAAGTGTTGGACTGTCATTGATTGTCATCATATTTGTGTTATATTCAACTCAAAAGGTGTTCCTCTCTAGAAAAACTGTCATGGGAGTGTTTGGAGATTTGTTTGAAGATTTTAGACTTTGTGGCAAATGTTTGGGGAAGTGATGATCACATGACATTTCTGCTTACATGCAGATGCTAATGCACGAATCTGATTTGTATCAAATTTAGTTCAAAATATGATTAAAGCCTGAGTCCGATTGTAAAATATCCAATTTCTTCCGTCCGTCATAACCCATCTGTAGCACATTAACGGAAAATGATCTGAATTAGTGAATGCAGCCAAAATCTTCCCGTTTTAATCTCGTTACTCCTGGCTGAATTACAGTTGGAAAGGCTCGTCTGTTAATCAGTGGACCTCACCGTGACCTCCAGACCACCACACGGCTGGGATGTGCATTTAGGCTATGAGATCAAACCCACAGTAAAATAACACTAACTTGCACAGAGCTAAACTAGCACTATAATACCTTAAAACCCACCCAAAACAAAGCATTACACAAAGTTCGATTCCCAGGCTGGGAGTCTTTTCTGTGCAGAGTTAGCATGTTCCTTCCATGCTTGTATGGGTTTTCTCCGGGTACTCTGGTTTCATTCCACAATCCAAAAACATGTACATTAGGTGATAATAAATTGCCCATAGGAGTGTGTGAGTGGTTGTCTGATTATGTGTGGCCCTGCAATGGACTGGCAACCTGTTCAGGGCGTACCCCTGCCTCTTACCCTATATGTGCTGGAATAGGCTCCAGAAGAACCCTGTGACCACGGATTAGGGAATAAGCGGGTAAGAATAAATTAATAAATTAATTTAAAAAATGGACCAAAAAAACGAGTGACTAACATGATCTTCAGAAAGAGGATCTTATAAAATTTAGAACAGGGGACATAAAGGACAAAATTCTAATTAAAAATTACACAAATACTCAATTTGCTTAAAAAGTAACAAATATTTCAAACTAATTATACCAAAGCCCTGACGTGACTTACCTGACAAATAATTACAAACTGTTAGCTATCTCTGCTAGTTGTTAACACACATATACACATACATATATATATATACATACATACATACACACACAAATACATATATAGGTGTGTGTTTGTGTGTATATATATATATTATATATCTTTTTTTTAAACAGACACTTAACTCACATTTAGATAATCATTTAACCTTAAAGCAAAAATAATTATAAAGCATAAACTAGTTACTAAACGTGCTCATTTAAAAAAAGCAAAGTTTGTCGTGAAACGTTAGCAAAATAATGACATGCTATCATTGGCTTAACGCTAATAACCAGTTAGTAAACCGTTGAATACTTACTAACTGAAGATCCGGTGTTTGATTGACTTTGAAGAGGAAATTAAAATTAAAGATTCGATAATGAAAATTACGTCCAAACCGCGGTTTAAAGGGGAAAATCGGGTTTATTGGAACGTTTGGTCCGGATAAAGCGCCGGTGGTTTGCTAATGCTAGTCATCACATTGTATAACGTTATAAACGTTATTACGAGTATTTAAACATGTTGCTGGGCTAAAGCGCCATGACTAAGTAAATATAGATTAAAAACTGTACAAAACATTAATTTTAACAGTTGCCTTTTTAGTTATTTTTCCTATTTTATCTAGCATAATTAGCTAGTTAGCTATGCTGAACCGAATGTTGTTTCCGTTTTATTGGAAAACATAACAGCGGTTTTTGCTAAAATAAGTCTATTAGAAGATTATTGTGTCTATAGTTAATATAATTAAAAGAAGTCTAGCTTAACCACCGCTTACAGCAGTTTATATTATTTTTATTATCCTGCTAAAGAATTACACAGAAGTGACAGTCATAACCAGGGCTACCAAATATATATTTAAAAAAGTAAAACTAAAGGTCTGCCCCGAAGAGCTACCAGAATCTACCAGTCTTTAAACACCAGTCTGAGACTTATCTGCTCTCCATCTGCGCTATAATGTTTTATATATATATATATATATTTAAATAATAATAATAATAATAATTCGCAATAAATCGTGTTTTTCTCCCCAAACAACTCTGAGCCGAACAGATCGATTTGATCAGAATAAAAAGAAAAGAAAAGCGAAAAGCACAACCGCTGTGGAGATCCGGCAGTCCTAACTGAGCGCTACATCATCCCTTCCTGCTGCAGAGTCTGAGAAGCAGCATGGCTCCGTGTTCCACAACCCCAAGCCGAAGTTCCGCTGTCTGCATTGAACATAAGGAGATCCGCTACTGCCCTCTGCTGATGTATTTCAGTTCGCACGCACTATAAAGCTGCCCTACTGCCGTCGTCTAATGCAGCTCTCTCACACAATACAATTGTTCTACAGTGGGGCATTATCACTCTCACACAATCTATCTGACCTACTGCTCTCTGCTGGGGTATTTCAGCTCTCACACAATACATCTGCCCTACAGTAGAGCAATTAATGCTCTCATACAACATTATACTGCCTTCCGCTGGGGCAATTCACCTTACCTTGTGTACACTGCTTCCCCCCCTAAACGCTATACAGTTGCCTAACACTGGCAAATGCAGTTTGACTCCTCCCACTTTAGTCGCCGACGTTTCTTTGTCGGCGACGTAATACAAGTCTTGAGACCAAATCGAAGCGTTTGCCATTTTGCGTGAGTGTGTCTGTGACGTGGCATGGCGTAATGTCACGTCATTAAAACGCTTGTCATCCCGTTTCCTTCAATGTCCCGTGCTTTTATATGTCACAAAGACATATTAATGTAAGTGAATGTTCGGAAAGACAATGAGAAAATTCCAACCGATTCTAAAAGTCAAAAAAGCGACTACAAAAAGTTTGTGCATCAAACAAAAAGAAGAAAGAAAGTAAAAGAATACGGTGAGATAATAGAAAATAGAAATAGAATATAGTAATAGAAATAGTAGCACCTTGCTTATTCTTATAATAATAATAATAATAATAATAATAATAATAATAATAATAATAAACAAAACTGTTATACTTATTAAATTACTGCAACTTTTAACGTTCCTCTTCATCCGTACATAATTTTATTAATGAGGAAAGAAATAACTTAAAACTGTGTTGATTCTGATTCACGACGCAAAGCGTTTTAATGCTGCTGCGCATGTGTGCTTCTGAAGCATTTCCGGTGGCGCCATTTTGACCAGGAGCAGCGCGATATTTTAAATCCAGCTTGAATAGATACGAAGTTTTTGTGGTTTTCAAAATAGTAATTAATACAAGTAAAAACAGACTATTAAAAAAGACCTAAAAAGTCTTCCCTGAAAAATCGTATCCAGCCGTGTATCAGTATCTAGTTGAAAGTAAACGCGTGTAAACGAAATTATCGGGTCACATTCTGCGTGATTAGTATAGTTTTTCTGAGGGCAACTCTGGGAAAACTTTTCCCTATTTCGTGCATGTGATTTGACGCTTGTTTGTTAAATCCGAAGCAGTTCAGACTGTTTAAAAACTTACTTCAATCGGCTCGTCGCTATGGTAACCGGGAAGGTTATTAGTTGACATTGCGCCTTCATGGCTGCTTTGGTCTGTATGTCAATGCAAATAATGAGTAACGTTTACTTTTATCAAATTGACTAATTGTTTTCCGTTTTTATTATTATGTGTCACGGTCGACTGTAATTAATTGTTACGTTTATCCAGATATGCTGGATAGGTAAACATGATTTCACAAACTGGATGTGGTCCTGGATTCGAAATATGTTATGTTAACTGAAGGTTTCCCCGTAATTATATTAAAAAGGAAGATAATAAATTTAAATGCTGTAAGTAAATGCCTATATAACTCTTTGAGTTGGTTCATTTTCCCGCCCAGTAGGTGGCAATAAAACACTGACAGGAAGGGAAAATGGCGAGCAGACACGATGAAGGAAAACGGGTTTAATCTCAAAACATGTATCAATGCACTACATGGGTTGTCTACATTAAGGTGGAGTTTATATAAGGATTTTATTACAAGCGATGTAGTGCACTCGATCAGGTAGGAGTGCTGTGCGATTTGCCATCGATCCAGTACAACACCGGTGTAGGTTAGTCGTAGCAACCAAACTGACGACATAACGGCCTTACAACGTTTAATAAACGCGTTGATTATTATTTTTATAAATATTACCGTGTCTTTATATTCCGTCCAGTATATGTGCGGTAAAAGAATGAATCTGGGGTGAGTTTTTATTTAAATGTATTTGTTTGCTGTGTAAATGTATGTCATCAACCGGGTATTTCCATGTTTATTTTAATTCATTTCTCCGACTTGGTTATTTACTTACTGTAAATTAATTTGCCCGCTTAATAAAAGCTGGAATAAATGAGTCGATTCTTTTTGGGAATAGTACTACTTGCATTTAAAACGACCATATTAGTTGATTGTTAGTGGTAATTATTACTTATTAATATTATTTTAATATTTAGTATATAAATATTGTTCCTTTACTTTCGAGATCTTTTTTTTTTCTTTAATTTTTTACGAACCAGAAAAATCCCTTTGAGTTATTTTAATAATCCACAACATGTGCTTTTATTCTGTATTTAATTTAATCCTTAAATCGCGTCACGGTTATTTTAGAAATGTATATAATTCAGTGTGTCGTGAAATCTAATGCAAAAAGTAATTACAAAAGCTTTACAAATACAATGATTTAAAGAATTTTTTTTTTTTTTTACTATTTAACAGAATGCGACTGTACGAAATCATTTCCTGTAACATTATAAGTGATTTAAAGTTAATTGAGTAATTATTAGTTTGAAAGCTCTTTAATAACCACAGATGCTTTTATTTTTGCATTATTCAGTAGTATTATTTGAATTTTACAGTATTCAGTAGAAACACTTTAAAACAACTGAGGGTTTCAGCATTTTTTCTTCAATTTGGTGGTGATGGTATCGGTATGTAATAGATCATGACATGGGCTGGAGTGATGAAACTTTCTGATGAAATTTATTTACCACCTAATGATTTGGTTTGTTATGTGAACTGTGTGAAGGATAAAGGATATTACAAGAGGACAGACGAGACCTGCACCTGCTTCTTTTACTTTTGGTTAAATATGGCTGGTCTAAATGTGGGGATCAGGGGATGAGCTGTGTCCGTACTCAGGGCCGTAGTTTAGGAAAGCTTTCAACATTGCATCTTTGTGTAAAACCACATGACGCATCAGTGATGTGTAAAAGAAAAACAGTTTATTATAGCAGCTGTCTTCAGATTGATTCATCCTCTAAAGTGTGATTGAGACTTTCTTGTTTGTTTGCTTATTTTTTTTTTATTTTGTTATTTTTTTTTAATTAAATCAGAGATGGCCTATTGTTTGAACTAGAAAATGGAAAACCCAAGCTTGTGTTGACCCACAATGGTAAAGGAAACTTCATTACTTCTCCGCATATGTGTTTACAGTTATTTTTACTCACTGCATTTTCCACCTTTCACAACAGGCGAGCCAAAGACCTCCAACAGGACGGGATTTTATCTAGTAAGTATGTGGTGTAATAAATAAATAATTGGAGGTGGCAGGGGATGGTGGATTAGAAATATTCTACCACTATGCCAACTAGCTGTGGGCTATCTGAAGCTGGATCATAACTAAATGTTGGCTCACAACTAAAAGCAAAAAATGAGTCATATATCTCTAAAAAGTATCACTGCATTGTCTAAATCAGGTTTATTACCCTTTTTCTCAGAAGAACAAACCTCTGAAAATCGCAGCCAAACTGGGTCCTAAAGAAGAGGAAAGAGACAGGAAGTGCAGGGATGCCGGAGGTGTTAATTATGGCAGCCAAAAGATTCGAACGAAGAGCCGGATCGATGCCGATAACAAACAAAGCCAAGTGCAGTCCGAGAGCGAAATCAAGTCGGCTGACGCTCATGAGAACACCAGCCAGGACGGCGTAGTGTGTTTAACTCACAAACAGTTTCAGCAGATCCTCAACACCATCAAAGCCTCAGGACAAAACGGCCACCATGACTCTGCGGCGCCCATCAAAAACGGTGAGGGTTCGAGTCAGTGTAGCGTTTTGTTTATTTTTGAGTGTTTTTTCATGTTAACTGACTCTACAGATGCAGGAATAAAAGAGGAAGAAACCGAGAAACACACTAGTGCAAATGGCAAGAAACAACAAAGTAATTCACAAGGAAATGAGCAAAAGTAAGTCAAAATTTTAGCAGCATCAAAAGTTATGTAATCATAAACCATTTGTCAAAATCAGTTTAAAAATCCTACAGACTATGTGAGAAAGTCAATTAATAGTTTACAAATTATTTTATCGTATTAAATGCAGCTACAATATATCTTAATGTATTTTATGTATTGTGCTGTGAGACATTTACACAGCCCTGCAGTTACAGCCGATTGGTCTGAGATTGGCTTCTCACAGTGCAAACTCATCCGAGTCAGTGTCTCGTCTATATATTTCAATACTGTAGACAAAATATACAGCACTCAAGAAATTATGCATACATTTTTTAAATTTTGTTTTTGTGTCCAGAACCCTGAACGATTTCACCCCTATGGGACTGTTTGACACTTTAGGAGAACGTGAGTGGAGGAAAGACACGATTGAGGCACAAAAAGCACAATGGAGGAGAGAGCTAGGTATTAAAGTGGGGGCCGTGTCCGATTACACAATCGGTACCTGAAGCCTTTGTGTAGAGACTGACGTAGCATTTAATATTAATGGCTTTGAAACAGGCAGGTGATGCAGTTCAGAAAGACTTTAGTGTGGCTGCCTTTTCGAATGGCATGACGTGTTCGTGTATGTATTTTTCTGTTTATATTCAGATGAGCAGATGGCACTTAAAAAGCAGCAGAAAGAACAAGCGAAGGTGCTGGCACATGGTGAGAGACGCGGAGCAACAGAAACCAGAACCAGGTCAGGTGACCAGCGATCAGGGGTAAGCCATGAGACGGACCTTTTCCCCAAATGTAGGGAATCTATTGATCGTGTGAGTTTGACTAAACCTAATGTTGCATTATAATTTAACTTAAATTAGTTTCATTCTTCTATCTTAGTGTAAATTATAAATCTTAAGCAACAGCTCTTTTTTTAGGAGCACCAAATATCACTATTAAAGAATATGGTAAAAAAAAATTTATAAAATAAAGGGTTTCATGGGCTTGAATTTTTTTTTTTTATATAATTTATTTATTTTTTTTAAGATTCTTTCGGATGTCAGTGTTTCCAGTTTCTCCATATTATAACATACACTGCCTGGCCAAAAAAGGTCACCCTGTTTCATTTGAGCGCCGTTAGCTTTGATTTCACTGTGGCATTGTTTTGATAAGCTTCTGCAAAAGATTTAAATCCAGTGTTGCATTAATTTTTCACCAAAAGCTTGCATTGATGGTCGTAGAGTCTGACTGCTGCGCAAAGCCTTCTCCAGCACATCCTAAAGATTCTTTATGGGGTTAGTGTCTGGACTCTGTGGTGACCAATCCATGTGTGAAAATTATGTCTCTTTCACAATTTGAGCCAGATGAATCCTGGCATTGTCATCTTTGAAAATGTCCATACCACCAGGGAAGAAAAAATCCATTGATGGAATAACCTGGTCATTTAATAAACTTGGGTAGTCGGCTGGTCATTCAGTATACTCAAGCAGTCAGCTGCTCGTTCAGTGTACTCGGGTAGTGACCTCATTCTTTGAGCACATACTGTTGATTAAGCTAAACCTGATTAACTGCAGCAACTTGTACCTATTTGCTTAGTTAAATCCAGGTGGTGATTTTTTTTAAGGCTGTGTATTAAATATGTAACCATAGCTAAAGTAAAAGTACAGCCAAGTGATTTCTTTAACTAGATACAAGAGGGCAGAGCAAAACCAACTGGCACCCCAGCTCCTCATTCACACCAAACCGTAAAGGCTCTTCCGTCTGCTATCCGCTCAACGTTTCTACTGGGGGTAAGACAATCACAAAGACAATAAAATATCTCAGATTTGCCTACACACTTTGTGTAGTTTACAGGTAATTTATATAAAAACAATTCTTTGTTGTTTTTGGGAGAGAACATTTTTCTTCAGTTAATAAAATGCACAGTAATATTTCTATATGGTTCATTCTGTAAAGCTCCAGCCATGTCCAGAACAGTTCTTTTAACCAATTAGGAAGCCACACCATTGGAGTCAGCTTTCAGCGAAGAGAAGAGGGAACAGCAGAGACGCTGGCTACAGGATCTGGAGCAGCAAAGAGAGGAAATCAAACTGCGCAGGAAATTAGAGAAACAGAGTCAGAGCCAGGTACTTTAATCCTCCGGAGACTCCGCCCATTGACCCCTGCCCTCTATAGTGGACAGAATGTATTCATAAATATTTTAAGCTATTCAATTTTGCTGCACTCTACAGAGACATTATTATTGTTATTTAATTGGCGCAAGACAGTTTTGGAGACAAGGTGAGGGAGGCTAGGTTGAGATGGTTTGGACATGTGCAGAGGAGGGAAATGCAGTATATTGGTAGGAGAATGCTGAGGATGGAGGAGAAGGTTTATGGATGTGGTGAGGGAAGATATGCAGGTAGTTGGGGTGAAAGAGGCAGATGTAGCGGACAGGGTAGTGTGGAGAAGAGTAATCCGCTGTGGCGACCCCTAACGGGAGCAGCCGAAAGGAGAAGTAGAATTGGCAAAAGACAATAGGAACTAGTGCTTACACTATCCAAATTGGCTGCCAAATAAACAAGCAAGTTTTATAAAGGGTCTATACGATATTGCATGTTAATTAAACCTAGAACGTAAAATAATTAAGTGCATACTATCCTACTGTTAAACAAGTACGTTCTGTGTATATGTAATGTGAATAACATATGACCTCTGCCATTTTATGATATTGTCATGAGGTCACAGCAGCAAATTTGGCATTTAATTGTAAATGTGTTTCTTCTCCTAGCCAGACGATCATGAGCGTTGGGCTATGCACTTTGACTCCTTCCAAAAGCATCTCCCTGTACAGAATCCTCCTACTGAAGTACACGCCTCAGGGAACAATCTCTCCCTTTACTCTGCCCCCTCTGAGTCTCCATCCTCTACCTGGCAGAACATGAGCTCTTATGTGGAGGATACTACAGGCAGAAATAGTGTGCTCAACATACAGGGACCTCAACCAAAGACCAGGTGAGCTGTGTGAACATTTAAAGAGTCCTACCTGTCTGAGCATTTGGACAGCTGCAAAAATAATGAAAATTTTATCTGCACACTGTGTCTCCCTCTTCTGTGAAACTGACTCAAATGGCTGTTTGAGGGGGGAAAAAACCCCAGAATTCTTCTGGTTTGCATTAGGATTTAATTAAATACAGAACTTTAATTAACAATAAGGAAAGTAAACAGCTTGCTTCAGTTTTAACACACAATTTCCTTCACTGTGTAAATTCTGTGCCGTAAAGAATTGTTCTTAATTTGTTTTTATGCAGCTACCTGCGCACCATGACCGCACTGCTGGATCCAGCTCAGATAGAGGCCAGAGAGCAGAAGCGAATAAAACAGCTGGAACATCAGGTAGGCTTTAAAACATTTAATCATGAACCTTTATGGTAGATATTTTGATAGTTGATTGATCAGAATTTATGAAAACCATTAATCTGCAATTGTTTGTCAAAATATTGAGTAAAAAAAATGTCTAATTGCTGCAACTTTTTCACAGAATAATCCGTAGACTTTAAGATAATGTTAGTTTTACTTTTGTTTATTTGTACATTTTTTTACTTTTGTATGTTTTATTGTATTGATTAGGATTCATCATAATAAAGTTGTCTAATCAGCACCTGTACAAATGACAGTTTTTGTCAGTGTAGTTTTGTCCACTCTACAGCGCCACACTGGTTAAACCAGGCGATTGTAGGCTCCTACATCAGGTCATAAGAATAAATGGAAAAAAAGGATTTGTTGACGATCTAACTAATTGCTTCTTACTAATTATAATAGCTATTGTAATTTATAATAAAACACTAATAATGATTCTATCACACTGATTTGTATCAGCGTGCAATCGTGGCTCAGATGGAGGAGCACAGGCGACAGAAAGAGAAAGAAGAGGCAGCTCGGCAGGCCATGGAGCAGGAGGATGAGCGCAGAATCGCTGAACAGAGGGAACTACTGCATCAGGAGCACCTGAGAGAAGTTCAGCTACTCAGACAAAAAGAGGTACAAAAGCCAGGATGCTGAGCGGCTGTTACGTTATGGCAGCGGCTGGATTGTTTTTGTAAAAAAAAATTAAAATAAAAAAAAAATCATGAGATGACACTTGTAAGTCAAAGGTACCACTGTATTTCTATTGTTCATTGATTAATTTTTAGGAGTTGAAGTCTCGTAAAACAGAGAGTCTGTATCTGAGTGTGCAGAAAGCATCAGAGGAAGCCCAGAAAAACAAACACCTACAGAGACTTAAACACTTGCAGAGAACAGGCGCTGACGCAATAAACCCACAGGGTAGATGAACACTTACATTCCTTTTAGTTTTACCAAAAAAAATCTACCATAATCAATTTATTTTATCTGGTACAGTAGTGTTGGATCAGAGGGCAAACAGTTTGCCCACATTGGAGCAAATAACAGAGGCTCCAGATACAGACAGGAAAGACATCGCCGTTCAGACGGGTAAGAGAATGAACCAAATTTACTTCATTTAAAATCTAATTAGTTTATTCTTACATGGTGTATTTGAAACAGAATTAAATCCAGGTAGTCCTAAGACCAGTTGTGGTATTCAAGCTGCAGTCGAATACAAGGTCCCTCCTAATAACAAACGATCCAGACGTGAAAACAGAGCGACTGAAAAGAACAGCGGAAAAGAAAACATGTGTACGACCATCAAAGGAGCAGACATATACGAGGCTTACACCCGCACGGACAAAACCAATGGACAACAGCAGCCTCACAGCAGACCAGACTGGAACACGCAGAAGCCCAGGAAAGCATTTGTTCCTGCGTCAGAGCGTTACCCTGCCGAACTGCAGAGGCACAGGCAGGAGAGCAGGATGCGCAGGCAGACGGAGCTCATGACTCTGGTAGAGAGGAACACGCCTTCAAGAAGTTCACATCAAGCCACGACGCCTCAATCCGAAAATCCATCCCACCTTCAGCGGGAATTTCACTCTGCTCATCAGAAAGTAAGCAGATCACTGTAGTGTTTGTGGTTCGACTGGACAAAGTTTTATTTAATGTTTTTTTTTTTTCAGGACAGAGAGCCACGTAAAGTGGAAACTGCCGGTCAACGGTAAGATTTATTTATTTACTTACTTACCTGCTGCATGATGTCGTTTCTGCTCCATAAAGTACTTCATTGTTGTACATCATTACAACAAACTGTTCTAAACCAAACCTTTTGATTTGTATACGTAAGTATCGTCATATTCATTTATCTTGCTCGTTTATTGAATTCGGGGTCATGAGTCTGCTGCAGCCAATCTCTGCCCTCAAAGTCTGAAAGGAGAATTGTACAGGTCACCAGTCCATCACTGGGCTACATACATAAACATCTACACTCTTATTATATTGGACAGTTTAAAATAATCAATTAATCAAATGTTTTTGGACTTTGAAAGAAAATATGACAACCTATAGTAAACCTATGCAATCAAAGGTCCTGGGAATCAAAACCAGAACCTTCTTACTGTGAGGCAACAGTGCTAATCACTAAGCCACTGTGCTGCCCTTGGTCACCAAGTTTAATAATGGACCTTTCCCCCCACAGGGCTCCCTCTCCACCTATCCCCACATTAAGGAACCGACTCAAATCTCATTCTCGATCCGCCGTAGAAGAAAAGCCAGAAAGCTCTAGCCGGTCTCCATCATCTGATTATGTCCCATACGTGCGCACGGATGAAGTTTATCACCTGGACCCTCTTGGCCCGATCTCCAGACCCGCTACACATGAAGGAGCACAAAAGAAACACAAGGGTATCAACTATTTAATAAGACCTAAAACTGTGCTACTGTAGGGACATGGTGGATTTTCCTATAACTGCATGTTTTATCCCATTTATTTATCACCGAACAGTTTCTAATACCAAAAACCAGGAAGTGCAAAGTCTTTTGCTTAATTGTTAATGTAGAAACTAGAACTGGGAACTTAAATCATTTGAAATGCTAATTTATTGATTATGTTCTACCTAGATGGAAGCCAGAGTAGACAGCAGATTCCTCTGGAGCAGCGAGATCCTCTCATACACCCTGAACTGCTGAAGAGCACCAAGAGACAGCAGGCTATTCTCAAAGGCTTGTCAGAACTCAGACAGGTAAAACTGTCATTTTTCGATATGTAAATAAGTGGGCGTGGCTAAAAGACATGCAGTGCCATTCAAAATCTGAGAGCCTTGATGATCCCAACTGTAGTGTATAAGACCTGTAATACAATCGTAAATAAACATCGGTTGATATTAAACACATTTTGGCCATCTCAGCACTCACAAGGAGGTTCTGGGTTTGATTCTGTGGGTTTCTTCCCACAGTCCAAAAACATGTACATTAGCGCTGGTATAAGCTCCAGCAGACCCCTGTGACCCCGAGTTAGGGAATAAGCGGGTAAGATGAATGAATGAACTATCTCTCTATGAATAACTGAATCACTTGCAGCAGGTAAACCTAACTGATGTATTTCACAATAATGACATCAGCTCTGTGGATGTCTGTGCATTTGTAGGGTTTGCTGCTGAAACAGAGAGAACTTGAAACTGGTTTTAGCCCTTTACTACAGGAGCAGAGCAGAACACATTCACCAGCTTTTCAACCTCCATAACCAACCCACCAATTACCACCCAAGTGTGATCTCTACCCCAGCACTTTATTCTACCAGTCAACACACTCAGGACTTGAAGTGGGAGCAGAATCAGGTTTTGGAGCCTCCCTGCAAAATAACTAGTATTTTCCGAGTTCCTCATGTATTTATGGATCTGATAATGTGATGTGGTGAAATTGAACTGAACAGCATTAAGTGTAAATTTTTCACTATTTTTCAATCGGTACTTTTAATGTGAATTAAAGTATATTTGCGTTTGATAACATTTGTCTTCATTTTTCTTTAACTTGTATTATTTATTAAACATGAAAAAAATTATTGACATAAATTACTAGCCAGTGATTCTAAATTGACCATAGTGAATAGTGGTTTATGGCTTTGCAATGGACTGGCAACCAATCCAGAATGTACCCCTGCATCTCACCCTACGTGAGCTGGTATTGGCTCGAGCAGACCCCTGTGACCCCGAATTAGGAAGGAAGCAGGTAAGAAGGATGAATGATAGCCAGTAGAAAACTAAATTTCTCTAGCTATATATATAACTAGATACTTTCAAGAAAACAGCTTATTATATTTTACCTTAAATGACACACACACCCTTTTTTTGGGGGGGGGGCAGTGTATTAACCCCAATTTAGGACAGTTCAGGCTTTGCCCAGTCGTTGCTGAATGTAAATGTTTTATAGTATTTTTCTCTTTACTCCTTGTGGGTATCTGTTTTAATGTTGGTGGAACCTAGGCAGGTAATTAACAATCAGCGGCTCCAACTGCTTTAATGTACATGTTACAGCTTAAAAAAGAACGACATTTAAAAGCAAGGCCACGATTGCCTGTCCTGTTTACCAAAAAGAAACAAACCAGACAATTAAACAAACAATTTAAATACAAATATAGGGTTCTGTACAAAAGGCTATACATCAAACTAGTACATTCTATAATGAATGGTTTAAAAAAAAAAAATAATAATATCACAGGCCTGGCTCACCAGCTGCCATAGCCCCCTCTAGGGGGAGGATGTCCATTGCCATGGAATGCAGGATTCCCAGGCCAGGCAAAGGTCTGTATAAACGGAGTCTGGTGAACTTGTCCTAGTCCTACACCCGGCTGAATTCCCCACATGTTCGGGCCTGTTCCCTGTGCTAAATTATTCCAGGCAATGTTACTGCTGGGTAAAAGTCCTCTTAGGCCTGAATGTGTGAATGTATTGGCCATCGAACTGTTCAATACCTGCGATCTGATCCCCATAGCACTGTTCGGAGAAACTTGAGCACCGGGCCATAAACTGCCACCTTGTAACAGCCTGTCCATGGTGATGAGAGAATTCATTGTGTAAGGCGACCGTGCAGGCGGTACAAGACGTTTACCATCTCGACCACCGTAGTTCTTACTAGTCATATTTGAGTTGCCGTGCAATGAGCTCGTAGGATCCACCAGCAGTCCTTGTTCTAAGGTTTTGTTCTGATTCTTGCCACTTTCTGCAGCACCGCCGGCCTGATTAGTCGGGGATTCTGTAGTGTCGTCTGTATCCAATGTGTGATTCCAGCACGGTTCTGGGTTACATGTATTACTCGTGGTTGCTATAGCTACAGAATCCAGCTTAGCCATTCCCTCTTGCGTTCCAGTGCCCACCTGACCTGCAACTGTGATACGTTGTATACTAGTTTCTGTCCTAATTTGCTCTCTTGGTCTGACATCCTCCATTTGACTTGGAGCCTGATTTGAATGACTGGCATTATCCAAGAGGCTCGGAGGAACAGATGAGCCGTTGTTCTGTCCTAGTAAACGCTGACGAGGATCGTTAGCGAAAGGTCCTGGTGACACCTGGCCTGCACAGGCACTTGCTTTCAATCTGGTGTTTCTGAAATGGGTAATCATGTCCCTCAGAGCTTTAAAATCAGATTCCCTTGGTATCCCAGTAGAGGGCGAGTGTAAAGTGTCTAGGCTGGCGTTCTCTCTGTGTGTATGGTCAGGATGACTGAGGTCTGAATCAGTCACAGGACAAGGGTGAGAGTCAGTACAAACAGAAGGTCCTTCCTCCAGGGCAGATGTCCTGTGTAGTTCCATGTCTTCTTCTCTCACAACTGTTTAAAAAAAAATTCAGTTCAATAATTTTTTTACAAACAGGAAATTTCATTAATGCGATCAACATTTACTTACCTAGTGGAGGTGTAACACAGGAATGCAGATCCGAGGATTCTGATTTATCACCTGCTTCACCGATCAGACTTGCCATACTATACAGGAGGTCATCGATGTTCGCAATAACAATTCCGCTGTTAGAATATTGCGGAAACATCTCAAAGCGACGCTCTGTGTGACGAAGCCAAGTGCAAACATTACACTCCATAACAGCTATAGTTTGACCTGTGTATTGTAAAAGTCTGTAGCAGAGATCCGTCAATGAACTTGCGTGAGTGTTTATATATTTTTACAGCATTCCTATGATTTCAAAGGGTTTGATACCCAGTACCACCAAGCTGGAACTGCTGGGCCCCCAGATAAATGCCCTTTACCTCTAATTTGATGTGTTGTGTAAAACAGACCTCCTCATCCAGAACATTTGCAAGTTGCTCTGGATAAGGATGCCTGCCAAATACCACAAATGTGTACAGAACCGACCCACAATACAGATGTTGCAACAGTCTGCTGGTGCAAGTTTATTTTTATTATTTTGTTCATGCTTTAAAATGTTTTTCAAATGGGGACAATTTGTATAACTAGATTGATTTACCCCTTAAAAAGTCACCTCCAGTAGGAAATACGTGTGTGTGTGTGTGTGTGTGTACACATCACCTGTGAGATAAATGATGTGACGCTGTCGGGTGTTCTGAGCCTGGAGCTTTACCAGACAGTCTAGGTCAGGTGCTCGGTGTAACGGTCCATCGCACTCGTGATATGGAAGAAACTCAACAATTTGTTTCTTGTGGTAGCTCGTTAGTAGGTTCAACACGTTCATTGCTTCAGTTTTACTCCTGAGGAAATGTGCGGTTGCCAAAGGTTACAGAATTAAGCGTTTGTTAAGTAGCTATTTTTTACTTTAAGAGAATTATTGTCAATGGAATAACAAAGTAATAAAAACTATGAACGGCTATTACACACATGCCATGTCTTTTTTTTTTTTTAAATAACTAACCTGCTTAACTCTTTGACCTTCTTGTGTGTTTTACAATGTACCCACCATCTCCATGGACTCTCAGGTGTGTTAAGCTCCTCAAGATATTGAAGAAGAGCCTGAAGTCTCTCTGTGGTAGAACAAACAACTCCATTAAACTTAAACGGACAGGTGAAGACTCCGAATGATGACTGGGGTATGAAAGATACAACTAAGGAAAAAAGTTTATCCTCACCCTGTGTGATAAAGTCAGGATTAAGAACAAATTCATCAGAGACGATAAAGCCGCCAGAAACAAACAGCTCGTTGTAGGTGTGATTCTTGATGTCGTCAAGACTGTCAACTCCAGCAAAACTCACAGATCGCAGTTTTTTTAGAGACACTAACGCAGGAATCTGCATGTACAAAACAAGTATGTAACATTCAAGAGTTGCAACTGGCAACTCAAGTTTCTGCAATCAAAATGAGCCAGATTATTCATCTCCCCCCCTCCCCCCCCTCCCCATCGAAATATACAGATACTAATAGTTTTATCGGATTTTTCAGAGGTAGCGCCGTTTCCTAAACAAAACAAAATGGAAATGATGCTCTTCATTCGGAGGTTGCCATTAGTTTTGTTGTTTTGCCAGTGATTCCGTGGAATTATCTTACCTTATGGATGTGGGCAGCGATGTCTATGTTCTGAATAACTATCAGAAGTTTGTCTTGACAGTCTTTCTTTTCGAGAAAGGTTTGAGGACTGCACTCCGGATTACCAAGTCTTGTTAAATAGTCCTGGAACAAATGAAAAGAAAGATTAGTTTACACCATGCCACCAGTTTATTATTTAGCTACAGGTACCATATACGAACGTTTCATATAATGCATTCAGAACTCGGTCCTGAAGGGTCCGAGTGCAGAGTTGAGCTCCAACACTAACCAAACACACCTGAAAGACCTAATCAAAATCTTGCCAGGTTTACTCAAAATATACAGGTAGAAGTGTTAAGGTAGGTTGGAGCTAAACTTGGGTCTCCAGGTCCGAGAATGTTTTCCCCTGACTTAGACGTGTGTATGTGGCCAAATGTACACGTGTCGATAACATGCCTTACCTTTATTTCCCAACAAACGTCACTTTCTTCATCTACACAATGGATGTAGAAGTGGACAGTGTTCTTCTGCACATCCCGCATGATCTTTTCAAGGTTGGTAATCTCCTCGGGTTTTAGCTGACTAATTAAATTACTGATAGAAGGCGCCAGTTCCACAGTCCTCGGCACCTCGTCGTTCGTAGTCGCCACGCGAACTGTGCTTTCTCCATCATCCGATTTACGCCAACAGCTCGAATTGTTTCCTTGGTGAGGTTGAAGTCTTTCACACACCTCTGTGCCATATTCTGCCTGCATTAGCCCATTTATCACTTGCTGGTGGTCACTGTTTAAGGTTGGAGAATCAAAGGTGAATGTGGGTTTTGGTACAGCGGCAGAGCTGGGAGAGTGGGCAGGTACGTTAATGAGAGGGTAAGGTGAGACAGGAGGAGCTTGAGTAACTGAGGAAGAAACAAGAGTCGAACTATTAAGTCTCTGCCTCTGGGGATCTAAGAAAGCGCTGACGGTATCTCTGAAGGAACTGATGTAGCTTTGCACAGGAAAGGGCGTGTTAAATTGCGAGACATACTCTGAGAAAGGTGTCATGGGAATCTGTGGTGGATTCCTTGGGGTCTGAGAACAGGGAATGTAGTACGCATGCTCCTCTCGTAAAATATCTTCTACCTCATTGGAGAAGCCAAAGATTTGTTCGTCAACGATACGGTCTAAACCTTTGTACTGGGTCTCATTTTGATCCTGACCATCAGAAACATTCAGCATGTCAGTGGCATCCATATTCTGATCCTCTATGTTTTCGATCTCAGGTTCAGGCTCCAAGATACTGCTGTCAGGCTGATCAGTCAGCGAGACATCCTGTTTCTCTGGACCAGAGTGAGACACAGTGGGGCTTTGGATGAAACGGGGATCATCGAAATTGATGTCCCGTCTGTGGCTGTATCTCTCAGTCTTATAGCCTGTAAAGCGTTACAGAATTAGCTATTAACATTGTTTAGCTTATAATGTTTACAGAACCTTCCTAGTAGCAGCCAATTTTACTGGGTAACATTGTGACTATAGGTGTTGCTAAAAAGAAACATTCTATTATATGTGTTTATAAATAAATCATATTCAAAATGGATACCTCAAGGAGTATCCAAAAAAAAATGAGATACACCAATAGATGGCATTGCTATGACAAAACATGCATCCTTCTGCTGCCATCTGTTGGCACGTCTGGAAACCTTTTGATAGCCATTTGTATTTGCAGTCAAAGTGCAACGGCCAGACTGCCGGAAAGCATACTGGATACCAAAGACTGGTAGGGGGAACCACGGATCAGATGGTTCCAGCAAACTGGATACCAAAGACTGGTACAGGAACCACGGATCAGATGGTTCCAGCAGTATTTTAGATGGAAACCAGTTGCAAGAGCAAAGTAATTATCTGACTATTCAACTCACTGAAAAAAATAAATGATCTCTGGGTGGTTGTCCTATTGCTTTCATTCATTCTATGTAACAAAAGTAAAATACTAAGTATATTCATAGAAATTGAACGGGCGAGTGAGGACGAGATTAAAGTTGTCTTTAATTTTCGAATTTGCATATTTCCAAAATGTTTGTCTCAATTATTAAACACTTATTGTGTTACAATATTGTTTTACAATCAATACATTAGATATTACAATAGAAATCTATAAGAAAACATTAGAATCCTTTTGATGGTCCTGTTGAAACACTTCTTATTAAATAATTCTATTAGTCTGTCCTAGCGATAAATCGGATTCAGTATTGAGTCTACCTGTAATGGGAATGAGCACCCAGGGGATTGATCTTTCTCCAAGCACATTTTCACTGCGTTGCTGTACATTGCTGTCCGAGCATGGACTGAAAGCCTCCAGGCTGCTCAAGCTGCCGACCGTTTCTTCCTAAAAGAATGATCAGTTGCCTCATTAAAGAGAATTAAGACTCATGAGAAAAGACACATGGACTGACACAAATATTAGTGGATTTACATTACAGCCCAATTAAATTAATTTCTTTCCATTTCCCAGTTTAGAAACGGGACAGAACAAAGGGTCGGTCATGCAACAGCGTTAACTCTGTCTAAACGGTTTATATTCAGTATTTACACAATTTTAGAAATGACAATAAATGTGAGATATCTCTTCATTCAGCTCCAACAGTATTAGTGAGATCAGACACTAATGTCAGGTAAGGAGGGTCTGGGGTGGGTCAGTCACCATTCCAGTTCATCCCAAAGGGGTTCAGTGGTGGGAAGATCTGGATTTGTGTGGAATTTTTTCACTCTAATAATAATAACCCTGCATGTGATAATGGAGGTCAGGGGTTTTGTGCTCAGGGTCATTGTCATGCTGGAACAGTGTTGGAGTCTCTTAGTTC
>JAOTRA010000001.1:5734655-5747313 GCA_026260255.1 Pseudolaguvia tuberculata | reverse complement strand
GTTCCAACAGTATTAGTGAGATCAGACACTAATGTCAGGTAAGGAGGTCTGGGGTGGGTCAGTCACCATTCCAGTTCCTCCCAAAAGGGGTTCAATGGTGAGAAGATCAGGACTTTGTGGTGTTTTTTCACTCTAATAATAACCCTGCATGTGATAAGGGAGGTCAGGTGTTTTGTGCTCAGGGTCATTGTCATGTTGTCATCCAACAGTGTTGGAGTCTCTTAGTTCCACAGAAGGAATAATGTAATGCTACAACATACAACAACCGTTTTAGACAGACTGTGGTCTTCTAGATTGGTAAGAAAAGAACCGCATACACATCTGATGCTCAGGCAACCACAAATATTTGGCATTATAATGTACAAGTTTTTGGACTGTAGGAGGAAACCAGAGAACCCCGACTAAACCCATGCACGTAGCACTGAGAGAACATGTAAACTCCACAGAGAAAAACCCCTGCCTGAGAATCAATGCCTCAATTGGGTTTAATTCACAGCACCACCAAGTTGTCACTATTGGGTCCCTATGCAAGGCCCCTAACCACCAAATGCTTAAAGATAAATGTCACTTTTGTCAGCTAGGTAGTGCTGGGGATTGAACCCACAACCTTCTGATTAGCAGTTTCGTTTCTGGCATTTGGTAGACACCCTACCCTTGGGGGGGGTTGGTGGTGAACAGGATGATGAAATGGTCCAGGTGTGCAAGGAGACAGGGGTTAGTCTTAAAGTGGGACATGGCAACCCATCAGCTCAACTCAACCACCAGAGTAACTCAAGTCAATCCAATTAACGTTACAGTCGTGACGTCACGTCGACCTCCATTGTAAAATGTCGTTAACCCGTTTTATGCTGTTTATTATAGAATTTGATTTTATGTTAATGGAAAACCCGCAGAACCCCGAGCGACCCCGCGGCAGAATGAAGGCACCTCTCTTTTCTTTGTTCCTCCTCGGGATTTGGAAGTTGAGCCGCGGCGGATCCTCAGTTAATCTGTTAGGCCCAGAACACGACGCGCGTTTCGGGTCCGAGCCTTTGACTCTCGGTACGTCCCGAAACTCCGCTGCTGATTCCGCTTCTTCCTCACACTCCGATCTCGGATCGCCATCTTGGCTCTGCGTGTTCGCAGCGCGCGGCTGCGCTCTTTCTGCGGCTCTGCCAATGGGACACTCCATTTCACTGTTACTTTACAAACACACACATCCGCCCGCAGTCATCTGCGACTTAAACCAACGACCACACACACCATTCAGCGTGCTTCTGCGCTGCACACACTCACAACGTTCACTCACACTCTCAACGCTGCACCCGCATTGTTACATCACACACCCGCCATAGCGCTCTCGAAGAATGACGTCACACGCAGACGAGGATAGAGGCGTGTGTCAGCCATCTGCTGGTGATGTCGTGTTACTGCATTCTATTGGCATTTAACGCCAAACACTTCAACAATAGTTAACAACATTTATAACATTAAAATAATAATAAAATATAAACTATTATATATATATATAATATTACATAATATGTAAATAAAATAATTATAAATTATCGTGTTTAGCACAAGATCTAATAATAAAATAATAAATAATAAAGTGCTTTAAAACAATAAAACAAAATCAGTTACTTTTTAATCAATACAAATTAATTAAAAAATATTATATTATTATGTTGGGTGGCGCGGTGGCGTGAATGTGTGTGTGTGTGAAGGGTTGTTTGTTTATCTGTGGCCCTGTTTTGGACTGGCAACCCATCCTGTGTGTACCCCTGCCTCTCGCCCTATGTGCGCTGGCATCAGCACCAGCAGGCCCTCGTGATCTCGAATTAGGGATTAAACATGTAAGAAGATAGATGAATGAATGAATGAATGAATATTATTTTATTATTGCTATTAATTATATATTAATGTATAATTAATGCATAATATTTTATATATGCTGTAAACATATATCACAAATGTGTACATTTAGAAATACTTTTATTTGCAATAACATAAGCAGCATTTATGATTTGGTTTATATATTATTTATTAAGCATTACACACTTACACATTGGTCAGGCATGTAAAATCTATGTATTAATTACATATAAACACAATAGACAATAGCTAAAAGTATTATAATTATAATAAGCAAGAACAACTCACAAATTGTATTACTTTATTTAATTGCATAAAATTATTAACATGAATTAAAAAATGTTGTTGGTTCAGATCGGGGCTGTTCTCCTGAGGGAATCGAGACAAAGCTAATCTTCTGACTTCTCCAGGGGGAAAATTGGTAGTGGGGATGAGCTCAGAGAACCATATGTTTCTGGGGTTTTTTTACTCTGGTGATTCTGATTGCATCATGGCACAAAGAATTTCCCAGAAGTCCTGACTTTATGAAGTGGAAAACCTGTAAGCAGAGTGGTTTCATTTATTAAAATTTTCATTATTATTATAATCAGTACAATAGTCAGTTTGTGTTCAATAGATTTTAATGATATATTATACAATAGTATAACAGCCAGCTGCTCTTCAGCGACTTCCTTTGATTCCTAACAACAGCTGAACAAATAATGTTGACAAAGATCTATCCCTACTGAGGCTCCAAACATTTGCTCCCTGTGGCACTAATTAACACACACTGATACACACACACACACACACACACACACACACACACACACACACACACACACACTGACAGAAACCAGACAGCGAGGCTGCACTGATGCAAACTCATCTCTTGCTATTTCCTTGTCATCCTTTACAGCAGAACCTGTTCATTAACGAACAGACATGCAAGAGTTAAACATGGAACAAACATGCTTTACCAGTCCATCACTGGGTTCATTCTCATAGACTGTTCTTATTATATCTTATATACAGTTACAACGAGTCCGGTTCTTGCCAGCCAAAAGGCAGACATATATTCCAGATGGGCAGGAGGAGATAAATTGATCAGTAAAATGTTGACACGTGAATCAGTACAAAAAGAAACGTTATTGGTTGTCCTTTTGGGCGGGACTTTCAAAGCGGCCAAGGTTCCCAGACTGGGAATCAACGCTATCAAAAGCGTAACATTGTGGAAAGAATCCTGGCCACAAGAGGGCGACAAAAGCTTCTCAACGATTAATTTCTATTTAACTTATTTTTATCAATTGGGCAATTATATAAAGATGGATGGATGGAGCCCTGAGGAGCGAACTGTCTAGGGTGACAATCTCGCCTCTATGTGTGCTGGAATAGGCACCAGCAGACGCCCGTGACCCCGAATTAGGGAATAGGCGGGCAAAAATATGAATGAATGAATGAATGAATGAATGAATAGGCAGAAAGATAGATGGATGGAAAGGTTGGTAAACAGATAGATAGATAGATAGATAGATAGATAGATAGATAGATAGATAGATAACATACACAGTACATAAGTCATTTTCTGATAATACAAACAAACCACATGACCCTGTGATGTAATGGCTGATCGTCATTTGAACTGAAATGATTATTTCTGCCACAACCTGCCCTGCTAAGAAACACTGTAATGAGCTTGTACCTCCGATTAGCTCAGCTTTAAATATTTATCTGTTTCCAGGACACAGGAAGGAGGAACATTTCCATGAGCATTTATACATCATTTAGTGGCTCATTTGAACTTTAACATAATTGCCAGTCACACGGAATTATTAAAACTTTTCTATGACACCTCCCTATAATATTCTATTATTTTAAACAATCTATTCTTTTTTAAATAACATTAATGATTATTTTTTTCTGGAAAACCTTTGGCATAGAGGTTAGCACGGTCGTCTCACAGTAAGGATGGATGGATGGGGGATCTCTCTGTGTTGGAGCGCTTGCGTGGGTTTTCTCCACGTACTTCGACTTCCATGTACATAAGGTTGATTGGTGATTCTAAATTGCCCATAGGATTGAATGTGTGTGCAGTAGTAGTAGTAGTAATTTGTCTATGTGTGGCCCAGTGATGGACTGGCGACCTGTGATATGCTCCAGCAGACCCCCGTGATCCTGAACGAGAGAATAATCAGGTTAGAAGAGAATGAATTGGTCTGATTGGTTGTGTTAACATGTCAGGCTGAAGCAGAGTCTGACGCAAACTTCACATAAATCCAAGTGTCCTTGACAATCCCATCGTATAAACAATTTAATTTCAAATACCAACAAAAACAAACAAAAAAGCATTTAAAATCATTTATTTGATAATCGTGACACTTTCCAGCTTTCCATCATAAACTCCTCGGAAAACACTCAGCACATATTCCCATATTCCAACGTATGGCTTTACTTCCGTTCCAACGTTCCTTGAGTTCTTTCGTATATTACACCTTCTTTCCCACCAGCACTAACACTTCCGGGTTCTATAAGCACTCAAACCAAAGAACAGCATTAAGTCAAGTGGAAACGAAGCTATAAATAATCACACTACTGCATTAAGTTTAATACTTTTCTTTAAAAAAAATATTATACTGCACTTTTTCCATTATGATATCTGGAGGCGGTGACGCCAAATAATCGAAACAACAAGACACTGGATTTCGAACCCTTTTTTTGGCAACATGACCTGCCACTCAGAGTAACATGGCACACAGAGCAAGAGAGTCTGCAACTCTTTTAGTTTCACAAAATGGATATTTTTGGCAGATGATTTTTAAATATCCAATCAAAGTGCTTTATTGGAACCGTGGTGGTCTGACTGGATGCAGCTCATCTAACTCAAACTTACACCTACTACAGGATAGAGCATTTTATTTGATTAAAGTACAGCTTTTTTTTGTATAAAATGCAACCACTGTTTCATCCCCCACATACCCACATACCCCAACACCCCACAGGTGTTACACAGGTCGAAACATGTCTGTGACAAAGTGACACGGTTTTGGCTTTGGTTGTTTTTTTTTTCCATGCCCTTGAGAAATTATAGATGAATATTGAATAACTTTGGAATAAAAGTTTGTATATCCTTTCAGGCTTTCCATCAACCCCCCCCCCCCCCCCCCCCCCCCCCCCACACACACACACACCACACCCAACCCCACCACTGCAAACCAGCGTAACACTACTTCTTGATTGCCGTGAAAACATTCCTCCGGTCGTTTTGTCTGGGTGGTTTTTTTGCAGACGTAACAGAATGCAAACATAAATACAAAAACACCTCTGTACACCGAATCTTCTGGGGTGGGAGGTGGGGTGTTTCTCCTCAGAGGACCACGCTTTGAGGAATGACAGATTAGTGAGTCCTCTTCACTAATGTTTGAGACCCGTTCGGACCACAGGAAACCAGACTCAGTTTCACTGTTAGGAGTGCGACAGGATGCACCACAAAGAGAGAGACAGACAGCTAGAATGACACAAACATAAAGTAGTACTAGCAGAAAAAAAACGTAGTGCTCTCTCTACTTTGTGGTTTTTCCGGGACAATTCTTTACATCATGTCTGGGATCGTGTTCACGCCGTCGTGTGAACGTGCTCCACCTGCAGCGTTCCAGCCTCAGCACCGGGGTCGCTAGTGTCCATGCTACAGTCTGAGGAGTCGCTGTCGCTTAGGTCCATGCGCTCCTCTACAGTTTTGTCCACAGCTGCAGCCGGGTGCTGGGACGGCTGAGGGCCGATGGCTATTTTTGCCTGCCGTATGCAGTTCAGCCACTGCTGCTTGTTGAAGGCGTCGCTTGCTTGAAAACAGTGTGACAGGAGCTGACCTCTGCTGTAGAAAGTCACCCGGAAAAAGTTCTTGGCTGGTACAGGGTGAAAACAGAAAACACAAAAACACATTAAAAAAAGCTGGAGATAGAATATGTGTGTTCTTATATCAGCCAAATTTCATTTTAAAAAAACCTCTTCACTATTTATCTTCTAAGATCATTATTTATGTCGATATTTATATGTATGTGACTCACTCCTCTCTGTGTTGCTGAAAGCTCCTCTGATAGAGCCACCCAGGCGGATCTCGCCATCCTGCAGGTCCTCCCACTCCAGATCCCGCACCGGGATGGGCTGCCGGAAGAGCTGATAACAGAGCTGCTCATTTTGGGTGATGGCCCGCGTGATCACCAGCACGTCCTGAAACAGGAACACGTGTAGCTTCTGCATGGAGAAACAGTCAGACGGCTGTTACTGAGGCGCAAGTCATACTTGCTCTACCAGTTCTCTCTTCAAAAGCCTGATCAGATGGAAAAAAGATTAACCTCAGAGCTTTAACCACAGTCTAATCAGGTTACAGAAAACGAAGCATCCAATGGAGTAGAAATGTTTTTGCTTGATGTTTTTCCAGTCGAGATACTTAAAATATTTCAAATAATCTCTAAGAGAGGATAATGCAGGCTCGCTTCAAGGAAGCTGTTTAATAAATATTGTTTTTAGGGACGTGACACTGAAAGTTGTGACGTAGGCAGATCCACGGTCCATGGTCAATATTTCCATTTTAATAAACAGTCGAGCTATTTTGGTCCATTTGGATGCCACGAATGTTAAACCTACATGCTGAACTCACAGAGCGACTCTCTGTCTGACCATGAAAGGAAAGGAGATGGTGTGTGATTGTATTTAGATGAAGGAAACTGGTCTGCATGCTGGCACTGACCTACAGCAGGGGGCCGAGAGGATACACAAAAGAATAAAATGTGACTTGCTTTCTACTTAAAGCAAGACACTCCTATGGGTTCATGGTCCGAGGTCTCAGAAGGCCAATTTTGGTGGCTTGGATGGTTACGGTTGAATTGACTGTAAGACCAGGTCAACCTGGGTTCAAGCCTCAACCAATGCCAAGCCTAGCAATGTTGAGTCCTCAAGCAAGACTGTTAACCCGGAACCTGCGCTCTGACCTCCAACCTTCAAAGTTAAGATACGTGAAAAAAGACATTTCACTATATGTTAGAACGTCACACATAATGTTAGAATTGAATCAATTGTATGACTTATTTTTTTCCACTAAAGGATTCAAACATAATTGGTTCATTGATTAAAGCCCATTCGGTTGTTTTTGCTCTACATAAAAGGTGAAAGCCGCTCTGTTTGCCCTCATTTTGATTAATGGAACCTTCCGTTTTATGTTTTCCTGTGATTAGCAAACTGCCCTCTTATTTTCATGACCCATCACACTTACTGCAAAGGTCTCTCATTGGGAAAGCATAGAAAAGCTTTTGGATCAAAGGTGAAGCAAGAAACACAGTGAGTGACAGGTGACAGCCCGAACCAGGCGCTTCCAATTAGTGCGTAGGAGAGTAAACACGCTAAGCTTTAATTAGGTTGGACAGAGAACACAAAGGCGAGGTCTCTCACAAGCCGCGCTTACGCTCTTCGCTACTCTGCTTTTGCAGCGTTCGCACTGCTTTGATCACAAACCACAACCTGTTAAATAAATAAACTTTCAGCTACCGGCTCACGGAAAGAGCTAAAATAAACAATAGATTACTAAATTTACAAATATTTATTCAAATTATTTGGGCAATTTAGAAACAAAATGAGGCAAGTTAGTCATGTGACATCATCGTCAACAACAAATACAGAGCAATGTAATGCTTCGGGGCTGAAAAATCCTTGCATATGGTATAAAGTTAGCCACTGACGCAGGCAATTAAAAGGCCAAACAGAAACAGAGGTTGTTTATCCAAAAATCGTATTATTCCATTAACTCATTTATTAGGAATGTTTGAAAATATCGATACAGCTACATATCACAATATAGGGTAACGATATTCTATCCTCTATTATCAACACCGATCTAAATGACTTTTAAAACTGATTTATGTTTGTTAATATTTAATTTGATTCGTTAACTCACATGGCTGCTTTGAGAATAAATAAAAAAAAACCACTCAAAATAATTGGCGAATTAACCAATAAGTGCATTTGACTCCCATTATAAACGGTTTACACTCTTGTCAGGATGCCAATCAGTAAAGCAACAGGTCCAAACAGGAAGTAAGTTTTGTTTGTGTTACTCACAGCTCCTCTGTTGTTCTTCAGCTCGCCATGGCAGCTGAGAATGCGGGAGCTGTCGATTAGCAGGTCTCTCTGGCTCTCCTCCAAGTAGAGAAGACGCTCTTTATAATAACGGCACTCTGACTCTCCCGTCTTGATGTTTATCTCGGCCACGATGCTCTGGATCATGTTGATCTGGCAGAGAAAGGAAACAGGGTCAGGTGGCGGTTAGAGCGGTAAAACAAAACACGAAGGGCTTTTAACTTGCCGTGAAAACTGGAAGAAAAACATTTTGATGGAATCAGCTGAATGTTTATGCTAAATTCTGAGCTCCACCTGGCTGCCATCGATGGACCCCTAAGAAAGGCCTATAATCCTTAACTGCATGGTTGGATAAAAAATGAGATAAATTTAAGTTGCTCTGAAAAAGGCCGTCTGCCAAAGTGTGAGAAATGTAACTGACCTTGGTTTTAAAAAAAGAGTTTTACACACATTTATAACTTATTTTTAGGCTTTCTACTATCTTTTAAAGATTTTTTACATGCCTTTATTCATAGGACAGATAGAGATTAAATTGTGTTTATAGATAGATAGAGAGAAACGTGTGGGACCAGATAAGAATCCGAGTCGTAATCAAACCCAGGTTGCCAGAATGCAACTGCGCATGAGAGTCCCGGCAGCTTAACCCACAACACCACGGCGGCGGTCTACTTTTTACTCAGGTTACCGCAGAAAACCTAAATTGCAAATTTTCCTGAATGAAATCCCAAACCTCTGGATCCCACTGTGTGTTACATGTAGAGAGGTTCTACTCACAGCCTCGTCCAGATGCTGCCGGTCCGGGTGGTCATTGGGTGTGTGTTTGAGAATTTCCCGAAGCAGCAGTGGATATTTGACAAGACGGCTTCGTGGGATGTCCAGAAAGTTCCACAGGTCCAGCTTGCGACTGAAGGGCGACTCCAGACAGCGCTGCAGGAAGTCGTGCACCCGGTGGTCCTGCTTTTTATGGTCCAGTAAGGCTTTCGCGGCCACCTGGTTACTACAGTAGCTGTTGTAAGAATCCAGACAGGGCAGCTGCGAGAAGACAGACAAAGAAGACAGACTAATGTAATAAATCCACGTTTAAAGCTGGTGGCTGTTTGATTTGCACTTCTGCAGGAAAAGTGCTGTCACAGGTTTATAGTCAGCATCTCGAGAATCATGGAGGTTTGTTTACTGTCCAAGGCTGACAGAAGGTTTAAAAAGACCAAAATATTTTTGTTGGTCTTCATGCCTACCATCTGGACTGGAAAACCGAGAGCCGAAAACCATGTGCAGCTTAAATAACTAGCCCTCTACAAAGCTGGCGTCCTACAGCTGAACCTCCCTGGTTTCCTCCAATGTGTCTTGAGAATTGATATACAGTAAACGGAAGCGTCAAGCAGCATACTTTTGTAATCCATATATCCATAATCCATATATGACATTGGGTCAGTCAATTAATAGACTGAATAATAAATAGTAAATGGGGTGCCAAAACTTTTACTCATCAGGAATACAACTGAGCAATTTCTAGGGGTTGCCCAGCAGTAGCGGCTTGGTGGTGTTAAGAATCAAGATTTAAAAAATTGTGGGAAATGACTGAGACCATTCTGAGACCAGTGCCATAGCTTCTTCGGAAGTTCTGCTGTGGAAATTCAACACATGAGGGTTGAAGGAAACAGTCTGAAGTAACAGCTGCATTCTTTACGCTGTCTTCACTCTGGCAAACATTGTTCTCAGTTAGAGATAAACAGGAAAACCAGCACCTTTAACAACAGCCAAGGAACACCATGGAGAACCTGATGCCTTGGTTTCACATAAACCGTTACAGGTGCCTAAGTCCAGGTTCAGTGTGTCGATAAAGTGTTTATAAATGTTCTAATAAGCTAATGTTCTTTAAGGTTCTCACCCAACTCAACGACCTGGTCAAAGGGGTTAATGCCCCCCCCACACACCCACACACCCACCATCTCATCCTTTCAACCCCACACAGATCTGCACTTGGTTCCAAACATCCCTTATCCCTACACTTCAGGTCAGCGGTTAAAATCATAGAACATCAGAGACCGGGCTGCTTGGATGACCTGAATCATGTGTAAACTTTATACAAGTAATTACCAGAGCTGGAGGAAGAAGTGCTTTTAAAGTCTAAGAAACCACTTTAGTCTATTTGTCCCACAAACTCGCTGCTAAGACAGGTTCAAACTCCTACAACCGAAGTAACACTCTGTGTTACTGGCTGAACAAACCTTACATTTACAGCATTTGGTAGACGTCCTTATCTAGAGCGACTTATACAACTGAACAGAGGCCCAACAGTGACAGGGCTGGGTATCGAACCCTGATCTTCCAATTAGCAGTGCAAAACCTTACCCACTGTGCTACCATTTCGGATAGATGGATGCTCTAACCCAGTGGTTCCCTAAAATGAGGGGTCCAAGCAGAACAGTCATTAACTAATTTTACCCATAATTCCCTGGATGACCAAAAAATGGACAAATTGGTCCTCAAGAAAACCAGGCAAATTTCCCTAACTTCCCTTTAGCAGCTGATATTAAAGACCCAGGTGAGGCCACCAATTTTCTATAGAGAAACGTTTGTTAGGTCCTGGGCCATGATTTTATTTTTCTGGTTATTTCGGTCCTGGGGTTGATCAGACAGATATGACTGTCAATCTCAGGAAAAAGCTGCCACCAAAAATTCTTTTATTTTGCTTAATACACTGTAGTTCCTTTTACTTAGTTAATTTATTTTTTTTGGTTCGAGTAAGAGTTGTAGTTTAAAGACGGCCTGTTTTTCCACACAAAAAGATTTGTAGAGAAAACCCTAAAGCTCTGTAATCATCTTCTGCTGTAAACAAGCTACACACGTTTCTACCTCAGCAGCTCCTTTTTCATCCATCAGAACAAAGGAATGAAGCATCAGTCCAGACCAAAACCACACACACTTCTTACCCAGTTCACTAAAATATGGCCCACATGGTCGGTAGATCCATCAGGCTTCCTGGCCTCTCTGAGTCGACTCAGCAGATCTGCACACAGCAAGACAGGAAGAGCAGAATAATGACCAGCGTGGGGTTAAGTGTTGACACAGAGGGGGCTGGAGAAAAAAAAAGAGATGATGGTGGAGAACTTCAAGCAGGTTGCGTCTCACCTTCGTGAAGTGGGATGAGGGAATCCAGGGTGCCGAATATCTGATTAAGTTCATGTTCTGTCATAATGGAGAGCTTCAGCATCGGGTCATGGTATGCCTGTGGTAATATTACACATGCATTAGCCTGGCATTTCAGATTATAAAACTAATTATAAAAATAGAACCACAAAAACACATGTAAATAAAAGTCTTCTTGTCTTTAAGATTAATCACTGAAGAGATACAAATGTGATTTTTACACACACACACACACACACACACACACACACACACACACACACACACACACACACACACACACACACTTATACTGTCCCTAACCCCTATCACTAACCCTAACCACTATCCCTAATCTTAACCGCTAAACCCCAACCCTAACACTAACCCCTAACCCTAAATCCTATCCATGACCTTATCCCCTAACCCCTATCCCTAAACCCTATCCCTAACCCCTAACCTTATCCCCTAATATTTAATGCATTTTTACTTTCTCAAAACACCTTTGTGGATTTTGTTTTGGTCTCCACCATGACACGTGTCAAAATGTGTCTGTGTGTAGTCATGTTTAGGTCCCCACCATACTGTATAAACCCGGACACACACACACACACACACACACTGTTTAGGTCTTTTTTCATGCAAAATTAATTCTTCATCAAGTTTGAACTTAAGAGAAAAGGTTACTGCTGCTGTATGTGGGTGTATTTGCTAAAATCAGTTCGCTGGTAATAAAGGCATGTTTCCATGGTAACCACCAGAAAAAGAATAAGTCAAGTAAACAACCTTTTCAGAGTGAAGGAGTGTGAGTGTATTGTGTTTATGCTGGTTGGCTGCCACAAAATCATCATTCTATCTTTATCTATCACTCGAACCCCCTCCCTCTCTCTCTTCCCCTTGCTCTCTCTCTTATTCTCCCTCTCTTTTTTTTCTTTGCAGATGGAGGATTTGGAGCAGAAGTACGGTGGTGCCCTGATCTCCCGCCGTGCTGCCTGTAAGATCCAGACAGCGTTTCGTCAATATCAGCTCAGTAAGAACTTCCAGAAGATCCGCAACTCGGTTCTGGAGAGAAGAATTCCGAGACGCATGTCTGTGCGCCGAATGCGTGTGCAGAGAGACGGTTTCTCTGCCGAACGGGCGCTGATGGAGGGATGTTCTCTAATGGGTATTCCTCTCACACACTCTGGCTCGATGCCCACAGGTGCCACTAACACGCTCACAAACCTGGAGGACACCTTCAGCGAACAGGTAGAGCTTTGAATCAAATTCTTTCTTCACATATCCCATCTTAGTAAATTGGGGTCACAAAGCTCAGGGTCTTGCTCAAGGTCCCAAAAGTTCTTTCTTAAGTACCCAACACTGGCTTCTTCCTTGGCCGTGCTTGGGCTTGAACCCAATCCACAATCTTTCTGGTTTTCAGAGCTTAGCCACCACATTCCCTCTATTGTGGGAACCAAGGTGCCACTGCTAGAGCCCCTAAGCAAGGCAATCAGTCACACACACACATACACACACACACACACACACACACACACACACACACACACACACACACACACACACACACACA
>JAOTRA010000001.1:5716694-5726723 GCA_026260255.1 Pseudolaguvia tuberculata | reverse complement strand
ACACACACACACACACACACACACACACACACACACACACACACACACACACACACACACACACACACACACCCAAAACAAGTCCTGTGGACAGAACAGCAAGAAATAAAACTTGTCGCTGTATATGATGAGTAAAATTAGTGCTACAGATTGTGATACACTTGTTGCTAGCAACCGTTTAGCGACATACGGATGTCATGACATGATGTTAATCTTCGGACGAGTCTTTTCATGCCACTAATTGTAGCTTCTTATTTTGTTGGTTTAAATGGTGCAGCATGACCAGTTTCCTTCACTCACCAGATGAACCCGGATGACAAACAAACAGTAACTTTTTCACAGAAGGACCAGTTTGGAATCCCTAAAACTCCCTAAAAACGAAGGTCGCTTCGTAGAAACATACGTTTGTCCAAACCAGACTTGCGGCATGAAAAGTCCTTGACAAAAACGTACAAAAAAAGCTTAGCTTCAAAAAACACATAACTAAGACAAGCAGTCGAAACATTCCCAGTGGTTCCATGGATCACAGATGGGTTACGATGTGTTTTGATGAGACGTTTGGCCTGGTCATGCTGGTATTAACATAAAAGCTTCAGCTTGCAAAGGACGGTTGATTTTCGCCAGGCGCTCTTTTATATCATAGTGTAGAGAACAATGAATCACAGCAGCAGCTAAAAAGGAAACGGCACTAAAACTGCGATTAGCCACTCACCGTGCATGCTAACGAAAACGTATGATGATGCATTTATACTTTAACAGTTGACGACTAGGACATTTATTGAAGCAAGATTTATGAAGGGGAAAAGCTCAACTTACATGTGTAGAAGTTTAAGTGAAGCAGGTTCCAGTGCTGGGTAATGAGTGTGAAGTGTGTTTACTGAGTTACGGCCGAGACTATATCAAGTTTGATGGGTTTTTTTGCCATGCAGTGGTAGCTGATGAACAGATCTGATTCTGATGAACAGCAAAAGGAACCAAAACACATTTTCATAATGAATTGGATTGTCATTGTAAGAGCTGTGTAGTTCTGGTATGATACACATCACGTCACAATATATATAACGATACACATCCGGATATTATAAATATAATATAACAAGAAATTATGTTCTATACCCGCTTATACCATAATTCAGGAAACACATGGGTCTTTTTCAGCTCAAAAGGCAGAAAGGTTACAGGATGGGCCGGTCACCAGTCTGTCACAGGGCCTCCCACACACACACACACACACACACACACACATATTCATTCTTTTTTTGGTAATTGAGAATCACCATTCTACTTAACATACATGTTGGACTGTAGGAGGAAACCGAAGAGGAAAACATGTAAACTCCACACAGAAAGATCCCTGCCAGGGAATCGAACCCGGAACCTTATTGTTGAAAGGTATTATTACTGTATTATTATACCTGCATTTAAATACAATCAAACATTTATTCAGCTGCTGTTCAAACCTTCAAACGAGATGATGACACTGGAGACACAAACACGCGCACACACACACGCAAGCACATACATGCTCACAAGCTTATACACACATTTGCTGTCTAACCCTTCCCCTCTCTCACACACACACACACACACATACACACACACTTTTAACTTTTTAAACCCATTCTTCAGTGGCAGGCCGGCTCTCCAGTGTAAAGTGATCTGGTGATCAGAGGGTGATCCCCCTGTGAGGGCCTCTGAGAAGTGATCTAACGACAAACTCACATGTTCAGACAGACGTGAGTAAGCCATGACTGTCATGCGCACCAGCCCTATTCATCCAAAGATACATCCCATAATATCACACACGCCTGAGTCAGGCATCAACCTGAATGCTAGTTTTTGTTCTCGGGTTAAGAGTCAGAGAAAGGGGTGGGGGAGAACCACACACACACAGACACACACCAAACAAAGCTATCTATTTCTCTGGTCAGTCTCTTGCTCCTCTCGATTTGATCACACTGGATGTTATCTGTTGTTTGGTCGACTTCTGTCTCAAAGTCTCTTCTGGCCAATCAATAATTCCACATGATAATCAATCGGCTAATCAAGTCATCAATCATATACAAGCACATGAGGAGTTCACGCTTGGACACACCGGACATTTCTGCCCTTTTCCAGACTGACGTCAATTCAGCAGCAAACTCAGCAGGTTGAGGTTAAAGGGTTAATGGCCACAGTCAGGGTCCCAGACTAGCAGCTTGGTGGTGCTGGTAGTTAAAACTTATAGGAATGTAAATCGTCCATCATTCATGTATTTTAGAATCTGGTTGGAAGCAGAAATTTGTAGTGCTGGGAATTGAACCTAAGAACTTCTGATCAGCAGCGCAACACACTAAACACCAAACTACCACATTATACTGCAACTTTAATACAAGCTCAGCATGTAATCTTAAAAATGGGATATAAAATATCCACATCATTTCTGATTTTGTTTCATCGTGATGATGCTGGGAATTAAACCTACAATCTACCAAATGGCAGTTCGGCACATAACTATAGAGCTACCACTTCCGCAGGAAACAAAAAAAATAGATGAACTTGTGGAAAATACGTGGCTGAGGCTTTGAAACTGGGCTCCAGACATGAAGCCCTGCTCTGACCTGAAGATGGCCTCTAAACCTCAGCTCACTGTAAACCTGAGAGGCCACATCAGGAACACATCTGCTGCAGCCCGAACCCGGTTCACTTCGCAAGGGCACTTCATAAATCAAATTTGAGTAACAAAACACCCAAATAATTTGCAGGACGAATGAATTTGCATTGAAACCAACTGCAGAATTAATTGCAAGTTTGGAAGCTTAAAATTATTTTCATGCATAAATGCATTTAAAACATATGCGGCAAAAATAGCACAATTCTGATGCATGCAGTAAAATAATCTAAAAGTTTGAAATTTCGTTGATACACTTGACTGGATCCCCACCTCGGCTTCTTTACCCGCGCTGCTCACCGTCTGCACCTCGAGCGCGCAGTTGGTTCTCTTCACCACCAAGTAAAACGGGTAATCCTTGGCCACCATACTGTCGCTCTGGGTAACCGCGCAGCACGGAACTACGTCTGGTTGCGAATGAGGTGCAGGAGGAAGAGGAGGATGAGGAGCCACGGTGCCCGCCAGCTCTACGCACAAGGATTCGCAGCGCTCCTGTGCACACACTCCAGACAGGAGAGCATCCCGCGCGCACAGATACCGCCGCAACTCACCGCTTGCGAATGCGAGACTGAAAGCCGGGAGCGAGACTGCAATGAACGTGCGTGTGAGCCTCTGTTTGTGTGTGTGCGCGCGCGTGCATGAGAGCATGAGTGAGACAGAGAGAGAGAGAGAGAGAGAGAGAGAGAGAGAGAGAGAGAGAGAGAGAGAGAGAGAGAGCGAGAGCAGTGAAGAAAACCCTTCTTATGGGTGCACGAGCGCCCATAAGAAGTAATTTTGGCTCGCTCTCTCAAACCCATTAACTTGCACTAACTTGCCACTGCATTAAGTTTAAATGAAATTAAATGAAAACGTCACTGCTGAAAAGATAAAGAAAAACATTCAACCAATGAGAATAAATGGATTTCTGGATCCATTGTACACTTTAAAACTCACAAACACGCTATATTTTGTATATATTTTATTATGTTGGTCAACATGAGCAACATTCAAAAACCAACGGCATCCATTTGCAACATCCGGGTCTGAAATGGGTGTGGCCAATGGGCGTGGAATCACTGACGCTAAACTTCCTTTTATGTCTTCCATGTCCTCCCACAAAACATGAGGTTAATTGGTGTTTCTAAATTGCCCATAGGTGTGAATGGCCCCGAATTATGAAATAGGCAGGTTAGACTATGAATGAATGAGTGAATGCACAACCAAGTAACTACTGTTGGGCCCTAAAGCAAAGCCCTTAACTCAAAATTGACAAAATGGTGGAACCTACAGTAAACGGTAGCCCAGCTGCTTCGCCAAGACATGGTGTTTTCATTGAACAGCAGCTGAAGAGAGATTTTGTTTGTAGCAGGAACCATTTGATTTTCCACTGGTAAACTGACACAAATTGTTTAGACTACAAGACACAAATACACACACACACACACACACACACACACACACACTCTTCCGGCTGCAGAGTTTAATAACTTCAGCGTGTGTATGCTAGTGAAGACCTAGTGAACCCTAGCAAAATAAAGAAAATACAACTGGTGTCTATTCATTCATTCCTCTTTTTACCCAAGAACCACCTCTTTACTGCCCGGGGGCAGAAGTAAATTTGTTGCCAGTCAGGGGGCTATTTTATGATTTGCTAATTACCAGGAGGAATCGAAAATAACCCCTGTCCCTATATAGCCCTGCACGGGAGCTCCTGCTCCAGCCGCCGGCAACAGGAAATCAGTTCGAGTTTTAAGAGCCTTTGTTCTGGTCTGTGGTTCCTGCCATTGTGCAGCTATCAGGCGTGGGGAAGTGTGCTGTACTTACCCAGCAGCGTTAAAGAGGGGGTCAGGCCTGATTGCTGGTGTCCCAGGGTGGACTAATGACTAAAAATGTAGCTCTGATACTCACTGCCACTGTCACTGTCACAAGTAACAAAAGGCAACTCGGACCTGACATGAGGCCAAAATGCAATTATGGCCTTCTGGATGAATTGACTCTAGGCTGTGATCCGAATCATAGTGCTAAAAGTTGGTGGTCATCTGATCATCAGATCCAATTATTGTTCCTCTCCAAACTGTTACTACAAATCTGGTAGCCCAAAGTTGGTCTAGAATGTTTGTTTTATGTTGTATCATTACATTATGCCCTCACTGGAACTAAGAGACTCCAACACTGTTCCAGCATGACAATGATCCTGAGCACAAAACCCCTGACCTCCTTTAATATATGCTGGAAAAAATCTGATCTCACTAATTCTATTGGAGCTGAATGAAAAGATATCTCATATTCAAACACAACATTGGACTGGAAGGTCTTACTAGAAGACTGGCGCTTCATCCAATGGCAAAAATGAGAATAGATCTAGAAGATGTTGGAAATTTGTGATACTCAGGTGACATCTACATAAAAAAGCATGAATGATATATGATTCATAGGTACCTCATAATTACCTCACTCCATTCTGGGTTTTTTTTTTTAAAGAATCTCCCACCCTGTGCACTCGTAACCACATTGACACTAAAATCCCCCATTATTACTTTCACCGATTTCTATTACGGCGAGAAAAAAGCTACTTAATGCTTACTGTATATCATGTGGTCTAGATTTGGGATCCACACAGCGTCTTGCATTTCTGTTGTAATAACATTCACTGAAATTAAAATGCGGTTGTTGCAGCGATGTGAAGCCCTGAAATCAGAAAGTAGGAGGAATTTTTGGGTCGTCATTATTAACAGACTGTCTATCAAACATGGAATATGTATAATCTCATATTTTGTGGTTGCCAATTCAAACAAAATGACATCACACATGTTTTTTCTGTAGTTACTAATAGCAACTAGGACATGGTTCAGTACTGTAGATGTGTCACATGAAGAGACTTTTAAAGCTACAGTCCCTACGTTTTGCTTCTTGATCGCCATCTCTGTTTCAAACTTGCAATTGCAGTTAGTTAAGGAATGATCTTTTATTAAGTGGGTTTCATTCTGTGTGGATGAATTGAATGTTATGAGGTGTCTAAGTGAATGCCAAAATCCTGGAGAATGTCACATGATCAAGTAAGTAACATGTCTGCCAGTTATCTTCAGCTTTGCACAGGGTCAGCTTTGATACAGCGCTCCTGGAGCAGAAAGGTTTAAAGGTCTTGCTCAAGGACACAACAGTGGTGGATTTGGCATTGGTGGACTGGGCATGAGTTCAGGTCTTTCTGGTGTTTCTTTGTGGTGGTGGGGCTTGAAACCAAGTCTTAGTGGTCTTAAAACAACTCCTTAACCATTTAGGCCACCGCTGCCCGGTTCCGGTTCCACCCCCACACCATTTTAACTCCCTGTCTAATCAATACCGGCAACAATACCTTAAAAAGAAGAGTTTTGGTTGGATGACAGGATAATAATTTGTTCAGGTCAACATTGGTTTAGAAAATATGTCAAGGTCCTCCTGATTTCCTGAACCTGTCTGAAAAAGAAAATTAGTCTTCCATTTATAATCCCAACGCAAAGCTGTAGGTTCCTAATTGTGAAGTTTTCCTCTTCTCTCAGGCGGAGGTCAGGAATGAGTTGTGTACTGCTAACTTTGAGCTTCCTCAGGAGGAATTTGTTCTGCTTTTAATAGCAGTGTTGTAATGGAAGTGGTTGCTGGTTTAATGAATTACATTCCACCGCTCCTGAAAGTAAAACATTGTGGCTTGTCTGGTTTTGCCGTTGAAGAAAACAAAAAAATAAAATAAAATCAGCCGTACAATGTGTACATGGAGCGATATTGAAAGTTGGACGAAGGAATAGCAGCGGCAGGAACACGAATCGGTACAAGTCAGAAGTCCCATGTAAATCTGATGATTTTTGTTGACAGTGAAATTTGTCTGCTTGGTGATCTGCTTGAAACAAAATGCTTCAGTGGTTAGAGCAAGAATGTGAGTGTGAAAAAAAATAGAGGTGTGTACTGATTTTTAAAGATTTTACATAGATCCACCGCCTGCAGCAACACCAGATTGAACTCTTTACTAATGTAGTGAGGTTTTGGAGTGGAGATAAAAGACTAAAGGCATGAAGAAGGGCACAATACCTCAACATTTTAGATGTAATACTGCTTGATCAAATTTATTATCTAATACACTTATACACTATATTGCCAAAAATTGGTGGTCACCTGACCATCAGATCCATATGTGGTTCCTCTCCAAACTGTTGCTACAAATCTAGAACTACACAGTTGGTCTGGAATGTTTGTTGTAGGTTATAGCGTTACATTATTCCTTCACTGGAACTAAGACACGCCAACACTGTTCCAGCATGACAATGACCCTGAGCACAAAACCCCTGACCTCCATTATCACATGCTAGGTTATTATTAGAGTGAAAAAAAAATCACACAGTCCTGATCTTACCACCACTGAACCTCTTGGGGATGAATTGGAATGGCGACTAACCCACCAATCTCACCAATACTGTTGCAGCTGAATAAATGTCACAAGCATGGTGTGTAGGTCATGTGACAAAAAGGAACCAAACAAACGGAAATGGTAGTGGTTAAAATGTTGTTCTACCAATTTGAAGATCAGTGTTTGAAAGCAATCATCACTAAACTACCACCACTCTTGGGCCCCTTAACCCCCAACTACTAAGGTAGTCTATTGGTAACAGCGTCTTTTCTGTTACACTTAAACCATGGGAGAATAATATAGGAGCAGCTCATCAGTTTTTTCCTTAATAAATACATTTGGTAGCAGAGTTACAGTAATGGTGGAAATCCAGTGCTGAAATGTCCTTGTTGTTATACAGAGTGCAAATGACGGTTGCTTAGCAACCTCCGGGACCCTTCCAGAAAGCTTTGAAAAGAAGATGAAACAATGAAAATGTTTTTCACTAGTATTTTGGAGGGACATATGAACTGGCCCTAGAACAAGGCTCTTACCCTTGCCATACCCTCCACTAACATTCATTTCTTCATTCATCTTCGTACCCGCTTGTTCCCTAATTCGGGGTCACAGAGGTTTGCTGAAGCCTATCACAGCGCACATAGGGCGAGAGGCGGAAGTACAAGCACAGAGAAAACATGCAAACTCAACTGCAGAACAGAAAATAGTGGATTCATGTTTAGCATTTGTTTTTATTTTATTCCAGCTTCATCTTCTTTATTATTACATCATTTTGATCCTGTTCCCGTCTGTACTGGACAAGCAGAACAGAAGAAAGGATAAACCAGTAAAGAGGTCTAGACTACAGATCAGAAAGTAAGAAATGACCCTACAGTGCATCAGACAGTGACCTCAGCCATACCATGGATGAGGTAAACATGTCTGTTTAAATTAATGTGCTAAACGTTGAAGCGCTGTGTAGTCAATGCTCTCGAGAGGATCCCAAAAGCTCATCATGTCTCATCCAGATGACTCCATGAACTTCCTGTGTTTACATTCCACATACTGTAAGAGGTGTAAGTAGTTCAAAAGCTTATCACCATGCCATGTTCTAATGGAAACCGTTGTTCGTCTATGTGTGGCCCTGCAACAGTCTGGCGACCTGTCAAGGGTGTACCCCTGCCTTTTGCGCTCATATAGACTGAGATGGCTTGTCACATAACCATTTAAAGTCACAGACCCTCCAGCATTACACTTAAGAGTCACAGACACATCATCATCATCATCATCATCATTCGTGAGTGAGTTAAGATCTGTCTCGATCTGACAGCACTTCGTTCGATAATCCTTTTAGTCAGTCAACCCAGATTAGATTACACACTGCGACCAGAATAGAGAACGTTACTTGAAGGTCTGAGAAGGCAACAATCAAACAATGTTTTATGAGGTCTCCTGATAGAGTTTATTATCCATCTGTAATCTTTGAAGTTTGCTCGTTTGTATTCTTCCTGACCTGTTTATCATCCATCCATACCGATTAAAATAAAACGTTCCTAATGTTCAAAAGGATGTAATTACAGTCAGCTGTTCAGATCAGCCGAAAAACAACAGCTTACACAAAGATATGGTATCGGTTCGTCGGGGAGATCAGGATGCCCTGATCAGTATGTTATCAGTGTATAATCGGAAACCCTTGTTCTTTTACACATGTTTCTTAGAACTAATTTCCTGATCCATCTGATTTATAAATGGCTGTTAATGTTTTGTCGTTATTGGCAAAGTATTCTGGTATAAAATAAATAAAATTCTTTTGTCACTTTACACTGATCACAACAGGTGAACACGCCATTAACAATTTCAAGAAAACACTTTACCTATTTGGGGTTTTGGCATTTTCTGCCTTTACTGATAGGACAGAGAGATGAATTGGAGGAGAGAAAGAGAGAGAGAAACTGAGGGAGTCACTGAACATTAACAAGTTAAATCAGTTTGAAATATCATTTAAGTATGTATCGATCGATACCAGACGTTAGAATACCGATGCACAGTTTGAAAAAATATTGTGATCATTGACTGGATCGATATTTTTACACAACTGAAAGATTTTCTATGACATTTTTCTTTGTACTGATTATTATCAAATTTTTCTATGAAAACCTGATAAATCAATTATTTAGTTAAATAATTTAGAAATAGTTTCTTGATATTAAATCAATTCAATTATAACTTTTGAATAATAGAAAAAAAAAGCCTGTACATCTGTACATGACATGTGCTACAGATGTGTGTGTGTGTCGTGTCTAAAGATTATTCTGGATGATTCATTCATTCATGTTTTTATATTCCTCTTCAACTAAAAATAACAGAAGTGTTTTTATTTTATTTTTAAAAAAAAAGCATTTCAAGCAACAGCCCTCCCCCTGTGACAGCGAAAAAGGGGGTAGGCGTAGAGGAGAAGTGTGTCACTTGACCTTCGCTTTGTTTGATCTTAAAAAGAAGCAGTGAACCGCTTTACTCCGCTGGAGCTCGCCAATGCCGAACCACAGCCTGATGACGTCAGCACTACTTTTTCACTAAAAGGGGCAAAAAGGGAACAAAAACCAAACCTTTGAGGTTTAACAAAAATAAAGCTTATGGGCTTTACAGCGGGTCCATGTGCACCGGTCCCGGGTAAAAAACAGTATTGCATAGGGAAGATCGTACGGGTTTATTTTACAGCATGGAAACGCGGCTGTTAGGAGATGAAGCAACAAATTGGACACCACGCATCATACAAGCATCAAACTAGCAGGCGTCAGATAATAATTATGGTAGAATTCTGGGGAAAATCATCCAGGTTTTCAGTGACATCATTCATCTGTTTATCATTCATTCTGTAAAGGTGCTTTGCGGCAATGACTGTTGTAAAAAGCGCTATACAAATAAAAACTGAATTGAATCTTCTAACCCCCTTATTTCCTAATTCGGGGTCACTGCAGATTAGGTGGATTGGTGATTGTAAATTGTCCATAGGAGTGAATGTGTGTGTGAATGGTTGTTTGTCTATGTG
>JAOTRA010000001.1:5696202-5709121 GCA_026260255.1 Pseudolaguvia tuberculata | reverse complement strand
ACTACTGCTACTACTGTTACTACAGTTACTACTGTTACTACTGCTACTACTGTTACTACAGTTACTACTGTTACTACTGCTACTACTGTTACTACAGTTACTACTGTTACTACAGTTACTACAGTTACAACTGTTACTAATGTTACTACTGTTACGATTGTTACTACAGTTTCTCCTTTTACTACTGTTACTGCAGTTACTACTACTGCTACTTCTGTTACTACTGCTACGATTGTTATGACTGTTACTACTGTTACTACAGTTTCTCCTTTTACTACTGTTACGACTGTTACTACAGTTACTACAGTGATACTACTGCTGGTTAACATTACTGGACAAAGTGCTAGTGATTGTAGTAAAGGTAACGGTACTACATGGTAGGAGGAGTAAACGGGTTTAGTAAAGTCGTAATTCCTGGTCTGGTTATTAATCCCAGCTGAAATTCCAGATGCTTCCAGACGGTTCTGGGATTTCAAAGCCTCTGATGTCATTTTATTTGGCGGTAGGAATTCTTTCTCAGGTTTCATCTTCACAGTATTTGTAAAGTTAATCTCTTAACCCAGATCCACAGAGCCGAAGTCTCTCAGAGGTCAGGTCCCCTATCCCAACGCACGTTTTCATATTTCACGCCAAACAACGTGTCGCCCTTTACATCCATACCCCCGGGGCAGCCTGGTACCTTCACCTTTTCCCCCAGAACTTCAGTTCAGAACTTTTTATTTTATTTTAACAAGGTTTAAGTGGGTAAGAAGATGAATGAATGAATGAATGAATGACGGAAATGAATGAATGAATGAATGAATGAATGAACGAATGATGAAAATGAATGAATGAATGACAGAAATGAATGAATGAATGAATGACAGAAATGAATGAATGAATGAATGAATGAATGAATGAATGAATGAATGAATGAAATGAATGAATGAATGAATGAATGAATGAATGAATGAATGAATTCCTCCCACTATCCAAAAACATGTACATTAGGCGGATTGGTGAGTCTAAATTGGCCACAAATACCCAGCCATTAGGGTGCAGCCTTAGTGACGATCCCAAGCCCAAATAAATGGGAGGGTTGCGTTAGGAAGGGCATCCAGCGATTCGAATGTGTGGATCCAGGGAGTGAGCCGCTGGCAACCCCTAAAGGGAGCAGCCGAAGGACCAAAAAAAAAAAAAAAAATGAAAGGATTGGCTGAATTGACTGATTGATGTTTATCGTAATGTTTTAAGAGAACCGGCAGATTAAACTGCCAACAGTTCTGCCACCAAACAGCTACTGATGGGCAATTAAGCGATGCCCTTGAGCCTCAGGTCAATGCCAAGCTGGATACAGGTGCCAAAAATATAAATTCAGTAAGATAGCCAATAGGACTGTGCTAAATCTTTGCCCACCAGTGATATAAAATCAAGCCATTTTAAACTTTTTTGGTCCAATTACATTAAAGTTAAATGTTTAATAATGCCACAGTTTGACATTTTTATTATGATTATAATTTTTATTATAATTATAATAACTGACATAAGTGTTTTGTGGTGGTCTATAATGAGATCCAGGGTCATGGAACCAACACGACTGTGACATTCAAACCTACAATTAGAACCGTGGTGAAACCTGCAGCCCTGGACAGGCTGAACTAAACAATCCATGCTACGTTTGTTCCTGTAACAAAAAGTCAACACAGGAATTACGCACAGCTGAACTGCACAAAACACTTGTGTATAAACACCAGCTGACTCTGGTAGTCATATGAGTGGTCCTGAAAGCAGAACCAGCAGGATCTGTTAAAACCTGGATCTAACATGGGTTTGTGGTGCACACATGCTTCAGAACTGAGGGTCTGGTAGCTGGAGGTTTAGTGCTAGACGTTATGCTTTGAATGGTTAGTTCTTGTCATTTTTCACTTTAATTTTAACAGTAAAACGTTTTTCCCCTGCAAAAAAACGATAAACGTGATTTTTGGTTAAGTTAAGGGTGCCCCTTAAATTTGTCACGTGATCCTTTTTATTATAACTGGAATAAAGCTGATGTCGGTCATACATTCAGCATGTTGTTTACAAACAAATAAACAAACAAAGGTCGTTTTTTTCTTACCCGGAAACTCCATGACTTTCGACTTCCGTTTGCATGAAAACAGGAGTTTAGTATTATTATATATTTTTTTAAACTGCCGACATCCAGTTTAGTCCTTCAGGAGGCTTTAAGCCCGATGAAGCCGTGGGTTAAAGATTGCCCATTTAAATGAACTGTCGAATGGAATGTCTTCGAGAACTAATAAAAGAAAAACACTGGGAAAAAACAAGTAAAACCCTAAAAATCCCCACTGGCGTTAACCCTCTAGTCACTTTCCCCCGTTCACTCACTATCCGCACTGTATGTTGTTAGACGCGTGCACGTCTCAATGCGCGGCGCCGACACAAGGGGCGGGGTCTACGTTGTAAACCACGCCCACAGCCCTAGTTGCCGTAGGTGTTAATTGAATCTTATCGGAATTACTATTTGTTTTACAGATATTAATGTTACTTAGATGTTAAAGGTTACGTAATTTTTTATAGGCGATTTATAAAATGTATTTGATTCATTTTGTATTATTGTTTGATTAATTATTGTTTAATATTACTATCATTTGTTTGACTAAATCGACAACAAACGGTTAATGGGAAAGACGCTCTTATGCACCTATGCAATCCGGGATCGCTCAGGGACCCAACTTTGGCGGCTTGGTGGTGCTGGGAATCAAACCCAAGTCTATAACAGCTTAAGCACTGTGCTACCACCTCCCCACGAAGAGTTTATACAGAACTAACAATATTTTAAGACAAAGGGCGGGGTCAAACATCTAGACCACGCCCACAATGCTGACGCATACGGGCGCAAATAACTGGGATGCGCCGAACGAGAGCATTTGCGCGAGATAGTGTGAGAATCTTCCAGTGACTGGTAATCAAATCTCTAGTCAAAACTATTTATGCTTAAAAATATTTTTGTGGTAGGCGGTGTGTATCGGACACCACTAGAACCTGGGGCGACCCTGAGCTGATCCTACAATGTATTACTAATATATGTATCTAATAAAATATATAGTATACGCGAATATGTAATTAATAATGTAATGTAAAAGTCAGTGAAACATCCAGATTGCAATACAACCGAACCCAGGACCGTCTCTGGGAGGCCACCATGCTAGTGTGCCGAGTGTTCGACCAGTAAAACCTTTTATGCATTTATTCGATGAACTAAAGTAAATTTATGGGCTATAAATCGACTTTTATCAGATCAATCCCTGTCGCCATCTAGTGGAGATATTTGTTTACATAAATTATTTGCACAGAAATAAACGCAACATGTGAAAATTAAAAGTGGCGGAAAGACTATTTTTGCGACATTTCTTGCGACCAAACTCCTTCCACAAAACTGTTTAAAATTCAGAAATCGGTGCAGATGTTTCCACATGGTCTCGGATTCTAAAATGGGAAACTAGTGGCTTGGTGGGTAAGTTTAATTCCCATTTCCACCAAACTACCACTGTGGGCCACTCCCTTAATCCCCAATTGCTCAGTCGATGGTCGCCTTGTTAACACAGACATGACATTTGAAGCAGTCCATCTACAGGCTTCTGTTGCCCAGTTATGCAAAACATTTAAAGAACGTTGTAGGTGTGTTTTCAGACATGTTGTGTCCTGTGTTAGACTGTTAGTCTCACTTTTCTGTCTAAGAAAATAGACATCAGAGGTGGTACAGTGGTTAGTACGGGTGCCTCACAACAAGAAGGTCCTAGGTTCGATTTCCGGACCGAGGATCTTTGTGCCGAGTTTGCATGTTCTTCATAGGTTTCCTCCCACAGCCCAAAAACATGTACATTTGGTTGATTGGTGATTCTAAAATGCCCATAGTTGTGTGTGAGTGGTGTTTGTCTATGTGTGGCCTTGCAATGGACTGGCAACCTGTCCAGGGTGTACCCCTGCCTCTCGCCCTGTGTGCGCTGGGATAGGCTCCAGCAAAACCCCGTGACCTGAATTAGGGAATAAGCGTGTAAGATGAATGAATGAAAAAGAGATCAATCAGACCCAACATTATTTTGGGAAAATGTCAAGATTAAGATTTTATAACCAGCTTTTGCACACACCCACAAACACCCAGCCATAATTAATAAAACAAATGCATCATAAAAACCATGGAGCTTTATTAACAGTTCCTACATTAGCAGTACTATAAAACAGTACAAAGTTTTTGTATAATGTAGAAAATTCACTTCTATTACTTTAAAAACTTTACAAAAACATCTGTGAATAAAGAACCGCAACGGCCATTAGTTCCTGTTTCTCAGCAAATAATCCATTAATAGAAGCGGAATAATGCACAACTTCTGCTCTGGATTTCAAATGACAGGAGAAAGAAATGAGAAGATCGTGTAGGTCATTAGTTCTTAAAACTTTTTTAAAAGGAAAAAAGTTCAATAAAAAAATGGAAGTAGAAAACATCTGTTAGGCGTCTACAAATCGGCCAGAAATAAAAGATCAATAAATAATACAAATTCAGTATGCCAAGTTTCCCCATTTGTAAGAAAATATATGGCTGCCCCCACACGTGCCTGGTCCTGTATACTCCATATCAGGTTGTTGGTTCTGGAATTTATCTGATAAAAAAAAAACTTGGCTTCATGTTATTAATGTATTATGTAATGCTTCATGCTAACAAAGTAGGCTAAAGGCTGGACTCCAGAGTTCACAGCTGTTTTGGTTAGTCGGCGAATCACTTCTCGTGGTCTTGTACCATCCATCCAGGACAAATTCATCAAGGTCGCTAGAGGACTTCACAAAGAAAACCCCACTGATGAAATGGAATACACGAGAAGTAAGACTCCATGGCAGTTTGCTGTGTGACGCGAAAGCGGTAAAGTGGCAATGCACAGCCGGAATGGCCACTAGGGGGAAGCAGATGCTACGAGTGCTTTACTTGGCTCCATGACGTGATGAAGTTCTGCCTTGCAGATGGTTAGTGTGGTGCAATGAACAGCAGGCAATTCTTCATCACCTGAAAACACAAAGAAGAAAACTGAATTGCAGTGATTCCCAGATCGATCCACCAAGCAACCAGTGTGAGCCCTTGAGCAAGGCACTTAGCCACCAATTGCTCAGTTCTAGAAAAAGAGATCAAATGTAAGTTGCCCTGGATAAAAGCGTCTGACAAATGGTGAAACGGTTAAGGCACTAAGTGGTTGTTTGGATGAACAGGAAAAGCTGGGCCACCAAGAACTGCCACCAGTTGGGTCCCTAAGCAAGATCCTTAAACCTTGCTACTTAAGGGGCTTTGTATCATAGATGATCCTGTGCTCTTGGCCTCATTAGTGAGACACTCTGTTTTTTGTGGAGGACCAGGAAATCCTGAATAATGCACTACTGAAAACACAAACATGACACGACTCACCCACAGAGCTCGCTGGAAGTGTAGGTGACATTAGCCCTATCGCTTTACTTTGACTGTTAGACAAAGCTTCTATTATATAACATGCTGGAAGATGTTGGATTCTGCCATTCATAAGCACGTTGACACATACCACCCATACTTACACATTCGTATGGTTTCCTATACAACAAAAATATTCCAGAATGGCAGAAAAGGTAAACATTAAAGTGATATGTTCTGTAAAGGAAATCAGTTTTACCAATTCCAGAGGAAGACGAAACACTTTCTGTCAAAGAGGATGAGTCTGCCAAGTCTGGTGAAAGTCCTTCCATCAGTGGGATTGACAGCTCCGATGATGGCACCGAGGAATCGTAGATTCCAGAGTCTCTGGGCATTTCTGGAGGACTTGCCGAACCATCTATGTGGCAGACAGGCCTCGGTAACATGTTTCCCTCATGAACTGACGACGGCGACTGTGATGAACTTTCTGCGTTTTCTTCCTGCACTGAATTCGAGGTTACGCCAGACAGCAGGAAAGTGCCTGTGTTTGGCATGGTGGGAGGGATGAGAATGTTCATGATGGGACGCTCACATTCAGAGGGCCTCTTAAACACTACCTCGTTGAGAACGAGCCCAGAGTCGGGTTTCTCTCGTTTGTGAGGTACGGGAGCCGAAATTGGCGGCATGACCTGTCTCTCAAACCAATCAGGTTCGTGAGTGATGTGCTGGTGCATGTTACAAATGGCTACATAAAGCGAGCGGCCCGCCTTGCTGCGGAAATAGTTGCGTTTGCTGACGGCTGGTACGCCATGCTGACGTGACCGCAGCCGCGCCAACAGCTCCGGCAGCTGATCCATCAGTTTGAAGCAGGGTGCCAAAGCCAGCGAAGTGGGCACGTCACTCTCACGTGAATAGTCGAAGTAGACAGCCAAAAAGCGCGAGAGGTCGGCTGAGCTCTGTTGAGCCTTGCGTAGCTTCTCACTGATCATTGCGGCGGCTACAACAAAGAGGTCATTGCTGCTCAGTTCTGGAAGAGACGCCACTTTATTTTTCTCCTTGGATGTGGCCTTGCCTTTGCGATGCCTTTTTTCTACAAAGTATTTAAATCCTTTGGAGCAGACGGTGATGATGAAATGAGCCTCATCAATGTGCCGACTCAACCACGACATCTGACCTTCCTTACAGATTTCCAAATGCTCCCAAAGATCCAGAGATACCTAGATAGAGAAAATCAGGAAACATTAATTAGCCGATTTCATTTATTTATTTAAAATATAAGAATGACTAAAAATTCCGTTTTGAATATTTAAAGCAATGCGGAATGGTGGCATAGTGATTAGATCGGTGGCCTCACATTAAGAAGGTTCTAGAGCAGGGGTCGAGAACCTTTTTGACTCAGAGCCATGAAAGCAAAATATTTGGAAATGTATTTCAGTGAGAGCCATATAATATATTTTTAGACTGATTCAAAAGGGGGCGTTTACCTGTTTCCACAGCAACGGCCAATGTAGGCTATTACCATCCAATTAAAATAATGGACAATTGCTCCTGCAGCCAACAGCAGGACATGAGCAGTGGAGAAAAAAAAATTAATTAAAAAAAATAAATAAAATCGATGGATGGATGGATTAAAACAAGCGATAATATTTTATGTTTTATCAGAAAAGCCGAAATCTACGAGCCAGATGCAATCATCAGAAGAGCCACACCTGGCTCGCGAGCCATAGGTTCCAAACCCATGTCCTAGAGTCTCTTCCTAAAGACTCTACTTGATCCTGTACCAGCAGGGGGCAGTCTCTATACATTTCCAAATCAGCGGATGCTTGAAGTTCATAACGACCGTATGACAGAGGTTGCAAAGTTTTCAGCATGTGACCCATTGACCTTGCAGACCGGAACTCACCGCACAGCCGCAGAAATCCTGCAGGAAGAATGCAAAGCTCTGGATGACAGCGAGATGTTTGGGGCAGTCTTTGGTAGAGTAGCAGATGAAGACTTTGGGACGCGGCCACGGTCTGTCAGCGCTCAAGGCTGTGGTGTGTGAGGAAGACTCTGAGCTCTCTTCATCCAGGTGGGAGTAGATGTTTTCTGCAGGAAGAGAAAGAGAGAGAGAGATTAGAGATGAAAGTTAAGTTGGGGTTTGGTAGTTAGTGGGAGAGAGGGTGAACGAGGTCATCAGATTCCAGTATATTTATTATAACCATATGATGCAATTTCGCTCTGAAACCAAGGCTTAACTTAACTGCTGCATGCATAGAGCAATATATATTTATCTCGCAGGGAACTGCACGGTCAGGTCTACACTTTGGAAACCTACCAGTCAGGCAGCTGTGATTATCACCTGTAACAGCGGTAAAAAAGTGCTAATTAATTCTCAGCTAACAGATTCCTCGCACGCAAACATCCTTACACAGAGTTTCCTTTTGTCAGCCATGAACCTCAATCTGTGCTGATCTCAGATTACAGTCACTGGACAAAAGTGAGCTGTGTAAGTAACAAGATCCTGACTAATGAGGGTGGAAGGGTGAGCCAGTAAAACAGAAAAAGGGGAGGGGGCGGGGGGCGTACCTTGTTGTTTTTTGCGGCACATGACGGTAAAAAGCGTGGCAAACGCAGACATAATGACTAGAGGCACCGTGATGGCCATGGCACGAATGGGACCGGCCCAAGGAGAGTGCACTGAAAAAGAAGCAAACAAATAATTATCGATTAGGTAGCGGCATGTTGCAGGTTAATGTGCTGGATTGCTAATCACCACAAAGCTTTCACGGCTGACCGACTTAGAATGGTTTAGATGTCTGTTTTGCTGATTAATTGGCACACATAGTTGTTTTCCAGAAAAAAATTATGCTATTGGTAATAAATCGGTTTTTACAGATTTGGGGATTATGTTAGTAAATAATACGCACACCCCAGGGTAAGGGTGCCCCTCCTTACCCTGGCTTACGTGATACTGAATCTGTCTCCTGGTGGTATTGTTGTCATCCCGAAGCTGAAAAAAGGGGGGAAAAAAGTCAACATTTAATACATTTTCTTATTGAAATCTACTAAAATGTTGTTGTGGCTTGGATGACGTTCTGGTGTATATATTTTACCTCTATCGCATATGTTCCTGGCGTGACATCTGATAGGATGCATGTGGTTTTGGGGCTGTTCAACTCCTGAAATTATTACACAGGCATTTAAAATTTTACTTTTATTTATCATTTTTAGTGTAAAGATAACATACATAAACATTGTATATGTATATATAATATATCTAATTCACAGATTTAAAAGATTAAGAGCAATAAAAAGGACTGGAATAACCCCTCGCAATATCTATGAGCCACCTCATATTTCAACCCGTTATAGGTGTGACAATGACTCGTTATGTTAAAGCAGACATGACGTGTAGCAGTCTAGACCTCCAAAAGTGAAAATCGAGTCTGTGTTTTACATTATACCAAAAGTGAGTGTGTGAAAAGTATCGAAAGGTATGGAACTGTACTTCAAAAAGAGATGAGGAAGGGGGGGGAGGTGGGCTAACAAAGGCCCTCGCAAACAAAAACGATTCGAAAACAAAAGGACAGGAATGTGAATTCTCAGGTCGGTGGCACGGCCTGGCCAGGTGGCTGTAAAAACTTTTCCCAAACAAACCGAAGTAAAAAGATTTTCAGGGATCCTAAATCGTTTAAATAAATATGCGGACAAGGGAGTGAACCTGGCCAAAAAAATGTGCGCTGTAAATGTAAAGAAACGTTCATTTCTCATCACACTTTAGCTACCAAAGCAGGACTGGGAAAGCACTCAAGGTTTTCACTTCTGCTAACAGTGCTGCGAGTCTCCCCAGAGGCCAGGAGGAGTCGGAATGATCCACTGAGGTACAGGCCTGTTAGCCAACTTGCCCAACACGTCTATATATTATTCCTGCATCTGTAAAGTGCATTACATGCTGCTGAATGCATTAAATCCTGCACATCTCCCTCTTGAGTACTCTCGGCCTGGTGCCTCCTCATTCTCCTTCTCCTGACTAGGTTATGTGTCTGATCGTTGGCTTAAAGCGAATTGCGTTAAATCAACTAAACTATCATTTTTTTATTCATCTGAACAGTTAAGGGCCTTGCTCAGGGGCCCAACAGTGGCAGTGTTGGGAATTGAATGGAATCTTCTGTTCAGCAACAACCACCACCACCATAACCATGGCTTCTAAAACTCTACAATCAATACTACCAAAACCGCACAATACCAACCACCACTACAACAAAAACACTCAATACTTCTACCAGAAGTCACCACTACTACACCTATAACAAACACCACTAACCCAAAACCACCACTACTACAACTCCTACCACCTCAATAGTTTAATATTGCAGATAAAGCTCCAGATCAATGACACCACAACATACTGTTCATCACTTATAGAAAGACACCATTCTTTAGAATATTTCCAACCCTGGGATAAAAATCTAGTAAAACCTGTAACGCAGATACACGCCAGCGGTTTTGTCCGATTCCAACTTCCTGTTTTGTGTTTAGCTTCATGAATAGCACATTCATTAAATTATAATTCCATTCGATTGAATTCTCATGTCATTTGTAGCAGCTGACATTGTAACATCAGCTACATGTGACAGGTTTTAGTGTCGAGTATTATGTAAAGTGTGTGTGTTTTGTTAGGCCACCGCCCAAAAACAACATCGAGGTTAATAATGCAGCGGAAATCCATTCGACACACAAACGAGTGAAACACAATGCTGTCGATTTGGCTAATCGGAGGTAAAGCGTGCTAACCGGTTTGCAGCGCTTCAGCTTAAAGTGGCTCTCCTGTCGAAGCTTGTAGTACAGGTAATAGTTGTTGAATCCAAAGGAGGGAGGAGCATGATTGAAAACGACATGCAGGTTCGAACCCAGTTGGGAAATGTTCAGCATCTTAGGCTTCCAGACTGTTGATTGAAAAAATAAATAAAGATCAAATAAGCTATTTTGTAATATAAAGGAAGGGGATGTCATGAATTGTGAACAGTTCAAGCATAAGTCACTCACATGGTTTGCAGACGAGGTTGTCCGGGCCAAGAAGCACTTCACAACCTGTGAAAACAAAGCAAAAATAATTCATGAGCCCTTTCCTAAAATTCCATCCTGTCAGAGATCTAAAACGAGCCCTGTTTAAGGGTCGAGATTTATCGGCTATTATTATGAAGCGAGGAGTCTGTGCTGGAAAACAAAAAAAACAACAAAAAAAGACTTACTGTTCGTGTGCAGGAAGGAAGGAGGGAAGAAACTGTCGTTCATGAAAGTGGGAAACGGAACAATGCGGACCATGTAGTCCGTCTCAAATGCCAAACCGACGAAAGGCTGTGAACTCAGCTTCTGTCAAAGAGTTAACAGATACATTCGAACCATCTAGTTGACAAACCATAAATATTAATGCAATCATTCTATTTGACCCAAAGTCACTGACAGATTCTAGAATCCAATTGTAACCAAAGAAAAAAGGTCCCAGGTTCGATTCAAACCTGCTATTAAAACCAAAAATATTGCAACTCTAACATTTGGCCCAAGATATTTTTGATCATTTTGTTCTTACTGAATGTAAAGATTATTCATTCATTGATCTTTCAACCCACTTATTCCCTAATTTGGGGTCATGGGGGTCTGCTAGAGCCTATCCCAGCGCACATAGGGCAAGAGGCGGATCACCAGTTTGTCACAGGGTCACACAGACAACCCCACACACTGACTCCTATGGGCAATTTAAAATCACCAATCAACCAATTATACATGTATTTGGACTGTGGGAGAAAACCGGGGAGTACATGCAAATTCCGCAAACAAAGATTCCCGGCCTGGGACTCGAACCCTGGACCTTCTTATTTAGAGGCGGCTGTGCTAATTACTGCGCTGCCCAATATCAAGTTAATTTTATGCAAACGAAAGACACTACATTAATAAAGGAATCAACTACTGATTGGTTCACCTAATAGTTAAAGTTGAATAAATAAATATGAAACTCAGCTCGAGGAAAAACAGAACTAAACAAGCATATAGGCGAGTTTCCCACTTTACAGATGACGATACTAACACTTTCTTATTATTTATAATTACGTTGCCTTACAACATTCTTGAAGGAGAAATTCAGCTGGCGTGGCTCCTTCAGGATCAGGTGATGACACTGTTTTCCCTCTGGATTTTTGTCCTCCAAATAAATCCGAAATCCCTTCACATGTTCAATACCTGCATGGCCCAAAGCACAAAGATAGAAATACAACAATAATGAAGCTACCAAAATAAATACCAGTCAATTCATAGCCCTGGAAACATTTGCTGCATATGCGACAGATTGCGCATTAATATTTACCAAAACAGACATAACTGATTGGATTGCTGCATCTTCATGGTTATGTTGTACATGGTGCTTATCCACCAGAATGAAAAAAATTAATCACAGACTCTCATTGGTGTAGAAATACTCAAACCAGTTTTAAAAAAAAAAACGTTATACTCAATGTTGACTTAAAATATGTACAGTAGAATTATTCAGGATTTTTCAAATGATCATATGTGACCATTGATCATTGAAAGGCAACCAATAAGGATTCTGTTTCCCTGCAACATACTGTGTGTGTGTGTGTGTGTGTGTGTGTGTGTGAGATCATTTAAATCGTGTCACTGATGCATGTCGAGTAAAGGATCTGTATCGGAAAAGCTTTCAAAACTAATCAGGAGATTCAATGACACCCAGCAGCCAGTAATTAGGTACAAACTCTTCCTGCTAATCTAAACTCGACCCTGGCTAAACCCTGAAGAAAGGGTCAGAATCTGCAAATCCTTTCCTATACCTCCCTTCTTCCTTTTGTTTTTTTATTAGCACCCCTGGAGGGGGACAGGAGGTCCCTTCGATGTGTGCCAGAGTTTCTCTCTTTTAATTACATTTCTGCCTTATCAGAGAGAGAGAGAGAGAGAGAGAGAGAGAGAGAGAGAGAGAGAGAGAGAGAGAGAAATTGAATGTAGGAAATTGACAAGAAAAGTAGGAAGGAAGGAAGAAAGGAAGGAAGGAAAAATGAATTTAGCAAGGAAAGAAAGAAAATACAGTGAACAAGTACAAAAGAAAGAGAGCAGAAATCACACGGTCACATTCATCAGCCCACGTCCCTCCAAGCGTTCCTGCCGAACAGCAGTCACATGACTTCACTGTAAAAATGCGCTGTATGACTCGCACACATGGAACAGCCGATTTCCCACCACCAAAAGAGTGATTGAGATAATAAACCAAACAAACTGCTCCAAACAGGGATAATAATAATAATATTATTATTGGGCGGCGCGGTGGCGTAGTGTATAGCACAGTCACCTCACAACATGAAGGTCCCGGGTTCGAATCCCGGACCGAGATCATTCTGTGCGGAGTTTGCATGTTCTCCCCGTGCTTGCGTGGGTTTCCTCCGGGTGCAAAACATGCAGATTAGGTAGATTGGTGATTGTAAATTGTCCATAGGAGTGAATGTGTGTGTGAATGGTTGTTTGTCT
>JAOTRA010000001.1:5660080-5674181 GCA_026260255.1 Pseudolaguvia tuberculata | reverse complement strand
AGGTAAGGAGGTCTGGGGTGGGTCAGTCACCATTCCAGTTCATCCCAAAGGGGTTCAGTGGTGGTAAGATCAGGACTCTAATAATAACCCAGCATGTGATAATGGAGGTCAGGGGTTTTGTGCTCAGTGTTACAGTCTCTTAGTTTCAATAAAATAATAATGTACAACAAACATTCTAGACCAACTGTGGGCTTCCAGATTTGTAGCAAGTTTGGAGAGGAACCACATATGGATCTGATCTGTCAGGTGACCAAACACTATAACCTGAATATCTTAATCCAGATTTAATCTTACTCCTGTAATGTATAACATCCACACAAAGTCCTGACATTACCACCACTTACTCCACATCTCACATTCAAGCACAATATGACTGGACTGGAAGGTTTTACAAGAAGACTGGAGCTTCATCCAATAGTAGATGGGAATCAATCTGGAAGATGATGTTTTAAATCGCATTTGTTTGCGATCCTCAGGTGACTAAAACTTTTGGCAGTAGAGTGTAAATCTGGCCTGGAAGTTCACAGAGCTGGTTTCAGTATTATCATCATCATCATCATCATCATCATCATCATCATCAGTAAAAGTACCTGTAAGCTGGAGAAAGCAGTTCTGGGTCTTCGTCCGATGCACCAGTAAAGTGAACGTCTGCACCCCTCTGCTGGCTCTTCACTTTTTCTCTCATCCCTTACGGGTAGCCCCAGTGATCTGTCTGTCATAAGGAAGCAGTCATTTTTTGACGTTTGAGCATCTGATGAAAGGAACAGTACTGTATGTTGGTCAGAGGTTCAAATAAAATGTGTAGAGTGTCAAGAGTGTTTCTGCTTTAACGCACACAAGTTGGATTGGTTAGTCAACCAGCCAATCCAGCTACTTTTCTTCGATACAGTATAAAGTAACGTCATATTATTTCAGACTTATGTCTATTTTCATCCTACTACCACTAAGTTGGGCCCCTGAGCAAGGCCCTTTACATTTAATTGCCAATTATTCTTAAAACGTTATGCTTCTTTCATTACAGAAGTACATCATGTATAAATAATATATTAGTCAGAACTTTCAAATATGGAGCAGAAAACACTGTAAAGAAACATGAAATAAAGAGAACCTTTTTAATAAAGTGTCACGTGATTAAGGACGCGTGTAACTAGTGGACTTTACCACAGTTTCTAGGAAACAATTGAAACATAAGCAAATTTCGGATAGTGACCTTTTGAGAAAGTCAGATTTCCATGTGTCCCGTCTGTCCTATTGGAGCAGCTTTTCTGGACTAATAGAATGATCGGAATTTCCCTAAACTTGTGAGCTGTGTGTCCGCGCCACTGGACGTGTCTTTCAGCTATGCAAATGCGCAGCTTAAACTCACTCATAGAGGAAACAATAAAACAACTCTTTTGTTCTAGGAGGTTTTGCATTTTTCTTGTTACTTGGGGTTAAAAATGCGGGACTACCAACTCGGTGCCACTGACCACGCCCACTTATTGATCCAATAACTTATGTCATGGTATTCAATAAGAAGAATGAAGATGATGAAGAGAAGTATAAAAAGTAGAAGTAGATGATGAAATCCATGATGAAGAAAAAGAATGAGAAGTAGAAAAAGATGCTCTGTATTTGTACTTTGCATAAGGACAAAATTTAATCTAATCTAATCTAATGAAGAAAAAGGAGACGTAGAAGATGATGACGATGATTAACAAGATGAAGAAAAAGAATGAGAAGAAGGTGGTTAAAGCTACCTGTCCACGGACGATGAGGAGTGTAAACAGCGGTTCTTTGCTCGGTTCGGTCCAGTCCCAGGATCCGATCAATAGTGAAGACCGAATGTCGGCTCTGCTGTGCGCTCACACTCGTCATGTTTCTCAGTGGAAAAGTAACAATCCGATCTCCAGGTTGTCTTCGCAAATGTCTCTCGACGTGTCCCGGGCTTCTATTAAATCTCCCAGCCTGTCCCACGTCACCGATTAAACCAGCAAAACGTTTCCACGTGAATGGCTGAAGAGCGCACCACAGGGGCAGAAGGTCGATTCCCAGGTAACTCCGTGTCCAAATGACGTGACCACTGGGGCGTTATCTATTACCCAGACAAAAGCCCCGCGCCTGGGTTTCTTTTATTTGTACTCACCAGGTAGAAAATGAGCTCCTTTTTAAAAATGAATTCCCTCCTCCTCCTCGGCTGCGCGTTTCCTCCTGCCGGCTGAGCGGTATTATGAGAAAGCAGTCAGCATGTCCCGCTCGGTAATCTTATTTCTACTCGCAGACGGTTCAAATTAAGTGTTAATAAAAAGAGAAGGTAAAGCTATTAAAGTTAATCCTGCTGAATATTCCCTTCTTTTTTCCTGGCCCCTTGTCATGCATGCACAGGGCAACTAATCCGACAAGTTACCCCTGCATTGTCCGCATTCAGCGGCTGAATCCATCCATTCACGCGCGCTTTAAATAAATAGACCGCTTGTTTATTTACTTGTTTACTTAAATACACGAGCTCTTTCTTCATACCCTGCTTTGTCATGCGAAAACATCAGGACTAATTATAACTATTGAAATGCAAACCCACGTGGAGGCCAATTAGGCTTACAGAAATCATTTATAATAACAATAATAATAATAATGAAAAGCAGTTTATTATCGAATTTAAATAATTATCTGGTCCATTTACTAACCTTGTTTATTTTAAAGTGTATCCTGGCTCTGGGGATGTTCTATGGAGCACTTTTAATTAGTTTTCAGACAATGATTCCTGGATGGATGGATGGATGGATGTTTAAACTGAGAAGTGCAATAGACTGCACAGGGCTGAATGAATATATCCATAGTGTACCAATATTCGAACCTCCGATAACCATAAATGTTTACACAGATTAGAGATCATTTATTTAAGGGGTTCGATACTTTCTTGTTGTTGACACACAAGGACATTGCAAACATTTGTTGTATTGTAATTAATTATTTCATTCATTCATCTTCTAAACACACTTACTCCCTAATTCGGGGTCACAAGGGTCTGCTGGAGCTTATCCCAGCCACCGGTCCAGTATATACCCCTGTTACTTATTTGTTTTAAGGTCATTGCATTATTCTATTGAATTGTGATATAAGGTACCACATTATATCGCTATACAAGATATTGGGTGATTTATGTATTGTATCGGGATGCCCTTGCAGATACACAACCCTGAGTTATATTAACAGCAAACAAATGTTGATTTTTACATTAATTCTGTGGCCATTTTGGAATAAATCCATTCACCTTAACAACTTATAACAGGTGGTCAGATTCAGTGGCAATTTAAGTTTTAAGAGCCACCAATATGAAATTTGTTGTCAATCCTTGATCGTTCACATACTATTAATCTAACACATGGAGCAGTAGTTGAAGGTGTTGGTCCCGAACCATCAAATGCATTAAATGTAATTTGCTCCGAATACACCGGCTGCGTGACTTTATTTGTTGTAGCTGTGTTCCTTACATCTTACCAACGATTTAACCCTTCCATTGCATCCCACCAACATTTTGAATTTTATTTTATTATTTATTAACTTATTTAATAGTGTTTTGCATTTTGTATAATTCACTATTTACCAATGGCTAATCAAAACTGATCAGGATCATCAAGTTCATATACTCTTTCTCTTGGGATCCCCTCTGAAGGCCACACAAGCACAGGTCAGATTATCATGACTAAATAAAAAACCCCACAAAAGACTATTAAATCACAAATGTTTTTAGATAAACAGACATGGTGCTGAAATTATACACATTTGCATTATTACAGTATGTGAATGTCAAAACGTGATTATTTCTACAGTTTTGTAAACCAACATACGACCTGTGCTAATTGTGTGCCAGCGTATTTGTGAATGTGAATTATTTAAAGTAATAATAATAATAAATCATTTTTAGAATTTTGAACCATTAACAATTACATACTTTGTTATAAACACATTAACTTTCTAAACCGCAGTTACAGAAAATGTAATCATAGCCGATTAACAATATTTCAAATTGGTATTTTATGAATTTATAAAAACTAATTATTCAAATGATCTCAATGGTTTAAATGCAAGATAAAAAAGAAACGCGACCAAATCCTTCAGATACTGTTTATATACTTACCTAATCCCCCTGATTACAGGTAGAGTCTGGTAAGAATGAAACCCCTATACTGTTCAGTTAGTGGTGTGAATTTAACACGAGTTGAAAACCATGAAGGCCTGTTAGAGCAGAAAAATACATTTACAGTATTAGTACAAATACTTCAATATGTGCTATTCACGTGCAATTTTCTCCAAAAAAAAAATAAAATTCCAGTCACACTCACACTCACACACACACACACACACACACACACACACACACACACACACACACTCCAAAAACATCTAAAAGTGTGTTTTCAATACAAGTCAGTAATGAAAAAGGTACAAAATACAATTTATGACGCCATCTCCCAATCCACCCTCCCATAAGGAAACTCTTCCTCATCCTCCTCCTCCCCTTTCTTAATATCCGGCAGTAATTTCTCCAAGAACAAAAAATTATTTCCTTTGATAAACTAGATGCTTGAAAAGAAATAACATTATGATAAAAGGTTTCGGGTGCACAGTTGAGTTCCAGTTCTTATACTCAAGCGTCAGATTCCCCTCTTTCTCTCTTCTGCCCCTCCTCCCCGCCATCACTCTCTTCTGATTGGCTCTTGCTGAGGACGAGGAACTGTCCATCAGTGGCTGGCGGGTTTGGACGACTAGAAGCAGCTATCAGACGGCTCTGTTCCTCCAGGTCCTGGAATTAAGGTGTAGAGTTGATTTACATAGAAAATACACAGGATCAAATGCAATGGAACGACTGTGGAGATTCATTCATTCATTTACACATTCATTCATCTTCTAACCTGCTTATTCCCTAATTCGGGTTCACAGGGCTCTGCTGGAGCCCATCCCAGCACACATAGGGCAAGAGGCAGGGGTACAGCCTGGACAGGTCACCAGTTTATCGCAGAGTCCATTGCAAATAGACAATTTGCATCACCAAATCTGTGAGAGGATACCAGAGTATCCGAGGAAAACTCTCACAAGCACGTGTGCAAACTCTGCACAGAAATATCGAACCCAGGATCTTCTTGTTGTAAACCGTGCTAACCACTACGCCACCCACACAAGATACAATTTATTGTCAACAATTAAGTTCATGTGTGTGTGAGTGGTTGTGATGGACTGGTGACTTGTCCAAGGTGTACCACTGGCCTCTTGCCCTATGTGCGCTAGGATAGGTTCCAGCAAACCCGAAAAAGACGAATGAATTAATTTTATATGAAGTCCTGATAAAATGATCATGGGAGCTGTTAGAAGTTACAGTCACACATTCAAAAGTGCACAAACATGAAAAGTCCACACAGGATAAAATCTAGTGTTGCAGGAATATGATAGTTGACATTCTAAAGAATTTGCATTGAGCTCCTTGGCTCATATTTTGGCAGCGATACTTGTTATTTTACTTTCTAATACGTTTCTAAAGGATTTGCATTGACTCCAGTCGGGGAATAATAAAGTTTTTGTTTTTAGAAAAAAAAAGGCCAAGGTCACCTGTTCCTCACACCAGAATGCACAAGATCCTGGACATATTGCAGCGTGTGGTGTTATCAGGTAAGAAACACAGTTTTTGCTTTAGACTAGAAGCCAGCAATGGCGAGGACCACCAGATTTACCAACATTAAACCTTTTGCATGTCTCTGTTTAAGAGCCAGTACAATCTGAAATCGAAAGGGTGGCATTATGAATCAATTTGCATACAAAAGAAGAGACGTTTCGCATTCCGATAAAGCCTACAGCATTCTCCTGTTGCTTTGGTTTCACAATCCAACAAATCTGTACAAAATGTGTTTAAGACTTTCAAAAGTTGGTCACATGACCCTCAGATCCATATGTGGTTCCTCTCCAAACGCTTGCTACAAATCTAGAAGCCCACAGTTGGTCTAGAATGTGTGTTGTATGTTGTAGCAGCATTACATTATTCCTTCACTAGAACTAAGAGACTCCAACACTGTTCCAGCATGAAAATGACCTGGAGCACAAAACCCCTGGAGGTCCATCACCACATGCTGGGTTTTTGCTGTGCCATTACAAGTCCTGATCTTACCACCACTGAACTGGAATGGCGACTGACCCTCCCCAGACCTCCTTACCCGACATTAGTGTCTGATCTCACTAATACTGTTGGAGCTAAATGAAGAGATATTTCACATTCAAACAACATTGGACTGGAAGGTTTTACTAGAAGACTGGAGCTTCATCCAATAGGAAAAATGGGAATCAATTTGTAAAATGTTTGAAATGCCATGTGTTTGTCATGCTCAGGTGACCCCCAACAATAGTCTAGACTCTATCAGTGTTTTTCTATGGAAGGGTATGAGATTATATTATTTTCTTAAATGCACCTTTTCGATCTGTTTCTGTTTAGTCAGCTCTTCTTGCTGCTTCTCTTTAGCCTTTTCTAGTTCTCTTTGTTTCTGAGTTACTTGGCGATCCTTCCAAAAAAAAAGACAAGAAAAATTTTATAAAATCATGTACTCTGCAAACATGACATCAGGGTTATGATGGCTTTAACGATTAAGTGTTTGTAGTATGAAATGATTAGGTGATATAGAGTTGTACATTTAAATAAAGAAACACTAGCAAACGTTGCTATAATTGCACTGAAATGAGCTTAGTGATGCAAAACTCGGCAGAACAGTGATATTTGCTTAGTGTGACGCATGCAGAACAAAGCATGTTGGAACCAGAGTATGTGAGCGGAGTGGAGCAGGATTTCTTCATTCAGAGCTCCATTCCATTCCAATAATTGTGGTTGACTGCAAGAACCACTGTTGTATTAAATAATCGTGATTATACAGAAATTTCTATATTTTCTCATAGATAAATAGTATTTGAGGATAGTATTTATTATTTATGCCAGTCCGCTCCCATACTTGTAGAACAGCTCCCTCGTGTGGCTAATAAAAATGTGCATACATTTTCATTGACCAAACTGACCCAAGTTAGGTCAAAAAATTGTTAAGATTGTTGAACAAACACTTACCATTTCTGAATGAAGGGCTATTTGTTTTGCCAGTCCCACACTATCACAGATCTGCCGACAACAACAAACACAAAAACCCACACGGGTGTACAGAAAGCTGAAGTGTTATTAGTTTTAACCCTGCAATTTATATCTGTACGTAGTATAAGCTTTCATTATACCTTCTCTCCATCATTATTAGACTCAAAGATGTAGCAGACAGTGACGGGACGTCCGTCTACTCGACTACCTGCTGAATGCAAGACGAAGCCGAACAGACGCTTGTTCTCTTGATGTGATGCACACATCACCACACTGGACAGAGGAAACTGTAGAGGAGGAAAAAATAGAAACCAATAAAACTATAATCCGTTTTGAAAAAGAATAAATATAATATATAGAATAAATATTTACATTATATAGATGGAGTTCAAAAAAAAGGGGGGAAAGGTCAGTCATCATAAACTTATGAAACACACTTACTCGTAATCTTGTGACTTGAGTTTGAGGGTCAATAAGCCTAGAAACAGTTTTATAGAAAACCTTAATACCAAAAGTTAAAGAAATATCAGTCTGCAATGAAGCATCTTTAACAGAACATCTAACACAAAAACAAAGACTGGTGGTCTTACTTCAGGCAGTCACAGGTGATGAGCAGATGAGACTCAGTCATCCTGAAGATGTTGTGAATGGCTCGGGCCGCCATGATCTGCCTCATGGTCTCGTAGATGACATCCGTGGTCTCTGTGGCCTTTACTTCCATGGATCCTAGAAAGCGTACGATGAAAAGCTGGTGCAGGATGGAGTCTGAGAAGGTATAAAAAAAATAATTTAAAAAAAATCACATGAGATGATAACGATGAGCTTTTTTTTTTTAACATCATAAAAGTTGTGAGGTCAGTTTATGAGGTATATACCTTCACTGTCCCCAGACGGCACCTCTCCAGACTCTCCAAATGGGTTTGTCCTTCTTTCAGTGGTTAAAGGGGACAAAGTAAAAGACAAATGTGACAAACTGTATGACCTGCCGTTTTTAAATAATTATAATATCTTTAAATGAAGCAGTTACCTTTTAAAAAGTTATAATAATAAAAGTTATTATTAACTTAAAGTAATTATAAAGTACAATAATGATATACGTTCATTTTATTTTTTGTAAGCCATGGTAGAAGAATTGTTCAGTTTTTGGTAGACTAAAATAAATTTAAGTATCCCAGACATACAAGACATTATTTATAAAAAAAATGTGTTTTATTGTTTAAACAATTGAAAGTAAAATGTGCACAGGAGAGACAGCAGAAAAAACACTGACCTTCCTTGGGTAGCACCTTTAGACTGAGGCATGCTCTCTTCACTGACTGGGGAAATGATATCAAACTGAATAGGAGTATCTGGAGCCACCAGCGAGTCTAAAGACAGCGAGGAGAGAGCGGGTGACTCAGACCCTGCTGAGCTCTGGCTGCCGGTCCGAGCCACTCTGGGTCGACCCTGCCTGTAAAACACAGGATTAAAACGGGATTGTTAGAAAAAAAAAAACCAGCTGGAATGATCAGACTGACCAAAAGTATAATCAGTGTGAGTGTATACTGATACTGACGTGCTGGGTCTAAAACTCTCATGCCGTTGCTGGAATGAAGGCGATGGTGTCACAGCCTCCAAAGCTGACTGGTTGACTCTTGCAGCAGTTTCCTGTCCAGAAAGCTTTATTATATCAATAGTATCTGTCTCTCAGTGTTAATTTTTTCCATGTTAATAAATGCTGAATTGCGATTATAATCCAAAGCAGACGTTTACCTCTGGCTTCTCACTAAGGTATATCCTCTTTGAGATGTTATTTATTGTTGCAATCCACTTAAAAGGAAAAAAGGGAAATCGTACTTTAATTAGTTAATGGCTTATAAAATAAGTAAAAAAACTGCAAACAGTGGCAGTTCATTACCTCCTCACAATCCTTTCTGCTGTCTGCTTGCAAGATGGCGATCCTTCAACAGAAAAAAAATATAATGGAGCGTCTGTGTCGAATATAAGGGAACACATAGACAAACAGCTAAATTTAGATATACCAATCGACCTAATGTAGATGTTTCTAGACTGTAAGTGCAGGGAGAACATGCAAACTCCGCACAGAAAGACCCCTGACCCAGGAACTACTAACATACTAACCCCTACGCCACCGCACCACCCTATTATTATTATGAGGACAGATAAAGTTATGAATTGTACATTAAACGACATCAATGCTGGACAAAAGCACTAAAATAATGTATTAATAAATAATAGATAAAGCTTCTTACTTAAGATCTACAAAAAACAATAGTTAAATCAACTACCAATAAAGATTTTTTTATTAAAGAAATAAAATACTAAACACTATGTATTAAAATGATTAAATTATACTTTTTGCCATCGAAGGAAGAGATCTGAAAGCAGAAGCGGCGATCCTCACAGTCCACTGCCATGACGGAACAGTTGTCTATGTCCATGACTAGACCGCCTGCCACGTCTCCTCGACACTGACTCATTAGGTTTCCTCCTTGTGTGAAGAAATACTGGCGCTCCCAAGTAGACGACACCAGTCCTGTTTTACTGAAGGTAATAAAATGAATGTAAAGACACAGATAGAGGCAGAATGACACCGCTATTGCATCAAGCATTAAATGCACCTACTTGCGAATGTTGAGGTATCCGGCTTTGCGAGTCAAGTTACGGTTGATTGGGATTTTATTAGGGTCCGGGTCGGGCATGTAAATTAGATCACTGGCTTGCTCCAGATCCTGGATGGTCTGCTGCATTGTGTCTACCTCACTGTCCATCTCCCTCCGAACACTAAACAATCATAGCAACAACAACAACCACCACCACCACCTATATCATTCATTCACAAAAACCAAGTTAATAACAGTACTTTCAGTGGCCTTATACACTGCATTTCATATGAATGCAGTGTATTCCTATGGAACCTATGTTCACGGAGGTCATAATGTTATCGTGTGTGGCAGGATAAACTGATTTAACCAGATTAATCAGGGACAGGATATGAAATTAACGCATCAAACTTACTTTTGTACACTGGTTCCAATGTTTGTCAGAAAGTCTTCCCATTGCTGTGTGAGATTCTCTGATCCAAGCTTAAAGAAACTGATCTAAAAAAGAAAAGGGGGGCAGGCAATCGTTCCATTTCATTAGTTAGGTTTTATAGCTTTTTTGCCGACAAATTTCATATGTCTTAGTCCAAGGGTGTCCAAACTCTATCCTGGTGTCCTGCAGAGTTTAGCTCCAACTTGGCTCAAAAATCCTACCTGTAAGTTTCAAGGTGTGTTTGATTAGAGTTGGCTGCCCGACAGGACCAAGTTTGTACACCAGTGTCTTAGACTCCTCAGAACAGTATATATGTTGGGAATTAATTTTACAATGATTAAAAAATGTTGTCACTGGAATGACACATGACTTTAGTGATAAAGAAAGTAGGAGGTGTGTGTAGTTCACACCTGTGCCTGCATGTACCCCAGCAGCGGTTCCAACAGGGCAATTTTTTTCTTATACTGTAGTGTATTAAGTGCTGAGAAATAGTGCATCATGGTCTGGTGCTGCTTTTTCCTGGAAGTGTAAACGTCCTCCATTACTTCACCTTTCACCTGTTGTAAAGACATTATTATTTTGTTAAGGGAAAGGGCTAGATACGCCTTCAAAAAAGATTTTTCAGGACCACACTTCAAACTTGGGGTACAAAATTTTTCCTAAGATACAGCAGCTACAGTGGCAACATGGGGCCCTAAATGGCCATTTTCTTCGCCTATAACTTAAGTCTGCTCCTGCTGGCAATTAGTGCATACAACATAATCCTTATACAATATATTCTGTCATTTTGCAGCAATACTTTAATATATTCTAAATTCTATTAAATATATTTAATAAGCAGAAAACTAAAATATTTTATAATCAGCCAATAACAAAGGTTTTCAAGAGTTCAGGTTATTAAATTATAAAAAATATCCTTTTTTCTACAAGTGAATGGTGATTTTGAGGGTTGCAATGTTGATCAATTTGAAACTCCTATACAATCAGAACTCCGGTGATGATTTTGCTTTTCTTACCTTCTCGTTCTCTTTCTTTTTAGACAGGCGACTATATCGGTTGATGGCCGTGTCAAGATCTGTTACATAAATAAAACAAAACTATTGTAGGAGAATTTTTTTTTCTTATTTGTAAATGATTGAAATGAGCATGATTCTCACCATCGCTGGATATTTGGAACACTTCCTTCAGAGTGAAGATTTCTGCAGGAAAGGAAGAAAGTTAAAAAAACATAAAAAAAAAAAATGAAACAACAGTTTCTGAATTATTGATAGACTGAATATAAAACGTTACCTTTCAAGTCCCTCTCCTTAAACTGAGTGATTGGGAACATCATAGCATCTGCCAGCTGAGTGGACAGGACGGCATGACAGGAGCTGAGCTGAGAGAGAGAGAGAGAGAGAGAGAGAGAGAGAGAGAAAGAGAGAGAGAGAGAGAATGAGCGGAATATTAGTCTAACTACACAAAAAGAGAAGGAACTAAAATAAGTACATTTTCTTACATCATCGATGACTTTGGCAAACTGCTGTAAAGTGGAGCTCATGACCTCATCGTCACCACCGAGCGGGAAACGCTAAGAGAACCCGGACGATTGAAATAAGCAGTTAGAAAAAAAAAAGGAAAAAAAAAAAGCAGTTGACACGTGTCAGCTCATTTGATATTTTTTCCCTTAATAAGCATTAATAATAAATGTCTTATCATTTTTCATCCATCGATAAATATAAGTATTTAAATCTAAAGACATTGCATCATTCAGAGGGATTATCTGGGGAATTTAATGGCATCTCTGCTCACTTAGAAATAATAATTATAATTTTATTAATACCTGTTTTTCATACTCCTTCAATAACTTGGAGGTCAGGTGAGTCGCAGCACTTAGTTCATTCTGTAAATCACAAAAAAAATTGGAATAAAAAAGAAAGAAAAAACTCTCATTGATGATCAGTCTGATGTTTGGTTCACCTGTGCATCGTATATGCGCTGCATGGCCTTGAAGAGCTGATGGTAGTAACTGGATACAGCAAATGTGTCTTCCTCAAACACACTGAGCAGCGAACGAGTCTAGATAGCAAAAGAGGTAAAACAAATAAACATCAGCATGGACAGTCACTGGCCTTACATTCTACACTAATAATAATAATATTAATAATATTAATAATAATAATGTTTTTTTTTAAATGATATAATACATATAAAACATTAGATCTGAATCCGATTCAAATGTGGTACATAAACAGGATGTGGACGTTTGACAGAAAGAGACAGAGGGGGAGAGAAGTGGAACAGGGAGGGAGAGAGGGGGGGCAGAGGGGCAGTCTTGATTCCTTCACAGACAGTGTGTGTGGAAGGAGTGGAAGGGAAAGAGTAGTGATCAACAGCTTGATCTAATAATAAATGGTTGATTAATGGACTACTAACTAAATGGTTTGTGCCAGTTGTACCCTGAACCCAAAAGTCAGACAAACAGGAGGAGAGTAACACGAATAGGTTCAAGGTTGTCCTATCCAAAACCCACAAGTGTAAAAATTAATCAAAAGTTATATGCTTCGGCTTTTACAGTTATCAGTGGCTCTGCTGAAACACTCGCAAGAAAGAAAGAAAACCACGAAGGGAAAAACCAGGACACGCCAAGGACCAGACCAAGAGTGAAATAGCACAGCTGTGACAGGAAGCAATAAAAACAACCAGAAGAAAATAAATATCCAGGGGGCGGTGGTGAAATAATAATTATTATCAGAATCATCATTATTATTATTATTATTATACATAAGTATAAATATAAACACAGGGCGTTACAGTGGCGTAGTGTTTAAGATCCCGGGTTCGATTCCTGGGCCAGGGATCTTTCTGTAAGGAGTTTGCATGTTCTCCTGGTGCTTGCATGGGTAAGAAGAGGAATGAATGAATGAATGAATAAATGAATGAATGAATGAATGAATGAAACGAAACTAAACATAAATCTTTTCATTAGAATTGACTAATTATACATTCTTTAATTAATTCTTTAATTAATTCATTCTGCTTATAAAAATAAAACAATTTCTTTTATCCACTAAATTAAATGGACGTGTTACAAATCAGCCCCTGACTCCAGCCTTACGTAAAGACTGATCCATTACCTTCCTTAAGCGCCCTAGGTAGTGCACACTAACGAGAAAATAACGAATAATTTGAGACACAGCACTTAAATATATATATAAACACTATCTCCCTTTAACCAGTTCTACTAAACTAACGTATCTGGTTAAAAATGTTTTTCAGTTATTATTTTATACATTATAAGCATCGATTTTTCGAACCCAGAACCTCTGAGGCGATAATTAAACGGAAATATTTCGTTGCTATGCTAGCTATTTAGCTGTTCAGACACAAAGCTAAAATACTACTAAAATGTGGTAATACCTGAGGACTGTCCTCCAGGGTTTCTTCTATCGGCAGTCTGTCGATTCCGGGCATGGTCTTGCTCTAATTTATTTATTTTAGATAAAAGAGAAAAAGAGAGAAAGAATCTCTTCCTGTTTTGCTGTGGATGCACGGAACCCTGCCCTTCCCACACATACGGATATTCCGCTGGTTCTCCGCCACTCATTGACCGATAGGGTGCGCTGTATCCCAAATCACTCCCCCACTCTTCAATAAGTGCGCTCAGTAGATTACAGTGAAAGGGATTATATACGGCAGGTTAAGTGCGCACTGAAGACTTTTTGAATGGATTTGAGACGAAACCGGAGTCTAATGATGGGTTTATTTAGAGCGGCGTAATAATACAATAAAAGCCTTTTAGTGAAACCAAGAACATTTCATTCATTCATTCATCTTCGAACCAGCTTATTTCTTAATTAACGTAAAATACTTTTGTTTATTATTATTATTATGTTGTATAATACTGGATTAAACAGACAGACAGACAGACAGACAGACAGACAGACAGACAGACAGACAGACAGATAGATAGATAGATAGATAGATAGA
>JAOTRA010000001.1:5648843-5659980 GCA_026260255.1 Pseudolaguvia tuberculata | reverse complement strand
GGAGGTTTATGGATGTGGTGAGGGAAGATATGCAGGTAGTTGGGGTGAAAGAGGCAGATGTAGCGGACAGGGTAGTGAGGAGAAGAGTGATCCGCTGTGGCGACCCCTAACGGGAGCAGCCGAAAGGAGAAGATAGCGGTGTTAAATGTAAAAATTTTTTCATTCATTCAATTATTCAACTTTTAAAGTTTATTCCTTAATTCGGGGTCACGGGGTTTGATGTAGCTAGCCTATCCCAGCGCAGATAGGGCGAGAGGCAGGAGTTCACCATGGATAAATAGCCAGTCCATCACAGGGCCACACAGACAACACACACATTCACTTATTTGGGAAATTTAGATTAAGCAACCTAATGTACAAGTTTGTGTGAGAGGAAACTGGAGTACCTGGAGAAAACCCACACAACCCCTGACCCAGAATTTGAACCAGCGACCATCTTGTTGTGAAGCTAACCACTACACCACCATGCCGCCCTTCAATCATTCATTCCTTCATCTTCTTACCCGCTTATTCCCTAATTCAGAGTCATGGGGGTCTGCTGGGGCCTATGAAAGAATGCAATAAATTAATGTATACAATTTCAAATACCTACAGAAAAGAAATAATGTAAAATTAAATGTCTGTAAAATTAAAACTAAATAATCAACTAATCCAATATTACAGCAAAAATAGTTAAAATCATCCTAAAATCTTTAACTGACCCGAGTGACTGTAGCAGAGATCAACTGTCACTCTGTGTGTGTGTGTGTGTAGGAAGCGGTGCTCGGTTTTCTTTTTTCCCCATGAAACTGAATCCAGCGGCCACATCTACAACCTCTGGAATTCCTGCCACCATTAACAGACCTGAACATCCTGCATTTCCAATAGAACTCACCTTAATCATTCATACATTTATCTTACTCTGGGTTTCCTTCCACAGTTCAAAAACATGTAGATTAGTTGGATTCATGATTCTAAGTTGCCTATAGGAATGTGTAAGTGTATGTGATTGTCTATGTCTGGTGCCCTGCAATGGACTGACTACCTGGCCCTATGAGCACTTGGATAGGTTTCAGCAGATCCCTGTGACCCCGAATTAGGGAATAAGCAGGTTAGATGACGACTGAATGAATCAATGACTGGAGGAATATAATACAAAATTAGATTGTGTTAATATTGTTGCTTGACAAACTTGACCCACTGCTTTAATTGTAATATTCTAGCACATATGGGAAACAATGGAGGTCAGATGGAAAGTCAGGAGTGCCAATGCTGTTGCCGGCTACAGAACATACGCTTGGCTTTTCACACCCATATGCCATCATTAGATGAATGTTCCAGAAACAGCGGCTGCTCCTGAAAATGTCCAACTCCAATTTAAAGTGTTTATGCAGCATTTAATTATGTTTGTATTGATCACAATTATTCTGAGACAAAGGTCACTCGGGGAAATCCCCACAAAAATGTAAGGAATTAAAAGTGAAATTAACATCAGAGCATTTGCTTAATATTGATTTCATGAGGGTCTGCTGAAGCCTATACCAGCTCACACAGGGCAAAAGGCAGGGGTACACCCTGAACAGGTTATCAGTCCATCGCTTAAACACAAACTCCTATGACCAATTTAGAATCACCAAACACCCTAACGTACATGTTTTTGAACCGTGCAAGGAAACCCTAATCAGGAGGAAACCCACACAAACTCCATCTTGCTAGATCTTTTTGTGTTAGGGGGTATATATACATACACATACTTTTTCCAAGCTGTTGTGTTCTGGCTCTGTTTGGAAGTAATCTCGGCACCTTCTGCTCTCTATAATGAAGCACAGCAGGGATTTTTGCGGTCAGTTGGTTTCACACAACCGACCAGGCAGACGGCCAAACCAACTAAACTGCTCCTGTGCTCTACATGGCTTCAGTGCACTGACCAGTGATTAATCCTTATCATACATGTGCTGTGTATGATCAAAGTTACACAGGAGACTCGTATGTCATTTCTCCTTACACACTAAAATATTTACAGCTTGTGTCAACACTGCAGACCGGGTCTTGCCTATGAAGTGGCAAGTATTTTCCAGGAATCCTGTAGAGTCAAGGTTACGATACCCCCGCCCCCTTTTCAAGTGAAGGAGAAATTCTCTTTTTAAGCAAATAAAAAAAAAAACAACCCCAAAAGCATTCACATTGTTGCATTAACCAGGGTTACGCTAGAATTGTCCACCAAACTGAGCATCTTTATGCAGGACCCTTTGACATCGCAAACAAAAGAAGCTTATTCAAAATTAGTTATAAAATCACTGAAACTGTATTTGGTGGTGGGTTAATCCTACCAGGTAAAAAAACAAACAAACACTGGTTAACTGTTGAAAAACATGGATTTATTGTGTTCTGCACATTCTACATTTATGACCTGGGTCTCTCCTTCTTGCCTTTGTAGAGAGCCAAGAGAGAAACGTTGGCCACCTTCACCACCTTGAAACGAACACCAGGGATATCACCCACAGCATGTCCCTTTCGACCAAATCCTGCCACCAGAACCTCATCGTTTTCCTGAGGACACAAACAGCCATTAGTACAAAATTTACTATCGGATTAACACAGCAGTCAAAACCAACAAAGCCAAACGCACCTCGATGAAATTCAGGCAACCATCATTGGGGACGAAGGCGGTGATCTTCTTGCCGTTCTTGATCAGCTGAACTCTGACACATTTTCGGATAGCGGAGTTGGGCTGCTTGGCTTCTACGCCACTGTAAAGAACATTTGTAAGTGATACGGATTGTCTTCCCCATCAACCACACAGCATTCACCTGATTAAACTTTCCGCATGTTTTGAGTACTTACAATATTTTCACTTGGCCCAATGATTCATCTCTAATTTAACTTGCTGATTTATGGTTTTATTTTAAAGATCGAGGAATGAAATCAACTTGACTGCCGGATATTGAATACCTTTTGAAATTCACTGAATTGGAGATGCAAAGTCTAGACACCCCACAATTAAGATTCAGTGTCTAACTCTCTAATGGGGTGGGAAAGACATCCTTGTGTTAAAAATAAATAAATCCAAGTTAAGGTCCATTTTCAGGTTGTTTTATAATCATTTATCAATTCAGTTGAACAGAATCAGCATTGCAGTGTAGATTACAGCACCACAATCTGGCAAACCGAGTTCACTTCCAGTTTCCTTTCATCCCTCTAGTACAGCAACAGCCCAAAAAATGCACATGATCCATATTTTCTGGTAGTTAATGAAAACATGCTGTAATAACTGATTATGCTTAAGGGCAAAAAGCCTGTGACATGCAGCATATATTTATATTCAATTCCATCACTTTGGTGACCTAAAACCAATTGGGAGGATTTTAACTGTAAATATGAACCTTACACTTTCTCCAGCACGATTCCTTTGGCGTGTGAAGCTCCTCCGAAAGGGTTGGCCTTCAGAGCTGTACCCAAATGGGCCTTTTTATACTGTTTATCGTGCCATTTCTGCTCACGGCGATGATCACGCAGCTTCCTGGCGGTACGCAATCCACGGCACTTACCTACAAAATACACCACCACAAAATTACCTCAGACTCCTAATACAGTTGGTGTTAATTTATATTTAAAAAAAGCGGTTTAGAGCCACAGTCTGCATAAATAATTATTAAACGCTGTAACGAACATTAAAATAGTTTAATCAGTTATTTCCATTTGTGACTGTTTTATTTGATGTTTCCGTGAAAGCGCTTCACGGTCGACGGTTAGCCATGTTAGCTCACAATATGGCGTGGCGGTACTCCACGTTGTCGGAGAAATAAACGCTTAAAACCGAATCACTACAACACCGTTTAAGCTTTTATCGGGAGGGTTTGTCTGTCTAACATTTTTATATTAATATTTAGATACTAGGTAAACACTTATTCGCCGTTAAATTCACGTTTAATGGAAGTTTTAACTCGACTAGAGCGCATACCCATGTCGGCTAGATGGAAGTCCGGGGAGGAAAGACAGATCCCAGAATGCTTTGCGGTGTTGTCGCTGGCGCAGATTTTATAGTTGTCTGCTAAAATGCCTGTTTATAAATAAGAAAATCTTTGTAGAAAATCTACTTTTTATTAAAATCTCATTTAAAAAAATCTTTTTTAATTTATGAAACAATATTGCAATAACGCATTATCACAATAATGAAAGTATCTAAAACACACTGTCAGTGTTTAATATTAAATTAATACGATTTCACAAATTAATTAATTAATAACGTTCTACAGTTCATGTAGTATAATGCTTAAAATTACATTCATTACTATGTACAATTATTGTGATGATGTGCAGCACAGAGAAATCTTTCTTTCCATATCCTATATTAGTAAGTTGGTGTCAGAGCGCAGGATCTGGCATTGGAACAGAAAGGGTTAAGCGTCTTGCTCCGGGACGGATGGAGTCGGTGGTAGGGGGTCTTGAACCCAGGACGTCCTGGTCTTCCAATCAAAATTCAGTGCCCTAACTGATCTTATATTTACCCCAGTCCATCACCGTGGCCTACCAGCAGTACCAGACCTGATTGTTCTAAACAGGTACAAATCTCTGGAATGCAGTGAAAATAATTTCCCAAAATGTAGAGACAGTTCTATCCCCAAATCTGGAACTAATTCAGTTCTGTGGTTTTATTATGGGTGTCAGTGGTTAGGTGGCCAGATATTTTTAACCATAAAGTATATCATTTTATACCCCAGTCACCAGTTATTACACTTGTATGAGGTTATTGTTAAGGGTCTGGCTTAAGGACCCAACAGTGGATGACTGGCAGTGATGGGGTTTGAACCCAGAATTTTCCTGATCTTCAGATCAACAATTTAGCAGCTTAACCATTTGGGCCACCACTGCCTACCACTGGTTCTGTATTGTAATTTTTGTAATTGTAGGTTAAATTCAATCAATTCTCAGATTCCTGAGAACCAACTGCAGAATTTGACCATGTGGACATGCCTACATGTGTTCCAGGACATGGGGCTGTCAAAGCCTAGATTTGGGACTTTCTTCGCCATCCAAGATAAATAGTTCTTTTTTGTTCCATCTCAAATGCCAGACTTTTTTACCCAACACTAGAGTCTTCCAACAACCATGTTTAAAAGAAAGTAAAAAGGTAATAGCTCAGATGTTGGTTGATATATTGGACTGGTAACAAGAGGATTTTTAGTGGTTAAGGTGTTGAACTGAAACCAGAAAGACTAGGGATCAATTACCACCTTCACCAAGCAACTACTGTGGGCCACGGAGCAAGGCCTTTAATCCCCAATTGCTTAGTTGTATAAAAGAGATGAAATGTAAGTCACTCTGGATAAGAGTGATGCTGTAAATGCTGTAGCTTTAAATGTGAAGTAAGTGTAAAATTTATCTATCCGACAACACTCCTGCGCACAAAGCTTCATGGGCGGAATGAAGGGACTCAAGTGACCTGCACGAAACCCTATTGAAGAGATTCGGGATGAACCAGGGTCGGCACGGTGACTTTCTGTGCTGAGTTTGCATGTTCTCCCTGCGCTAGCGTGGGTTTACTGCGGGTACTCCGGTTTCCTCCCACAGTCCAAAAACATGTACATTAGGTTGTGTGATTAGTGATTCTAAATTGCCCATAGGAGTGAATGTGTGTGTGCTTGTTGTATGTGGTGTACCCCTGCCTCTCGCCCTATGTGTACTGGGATAGGTTCATGCAAACCCAGTGACCCCAAACTAGGGAATAAACAGGTAAGAAGATGAATAAATGAATGAATGAATTATTATATGTGTGATGTGGAATATGATGTAAAAAGAGATCACATGGTCTGATTACCTAAAATTGCTGTTTATACATGTTTGTCTATTGTGTTGCGCGTTTTTGTTAAAGTGGGCGTGGTCAGGATGCGGAGGGGTTTCCCCCCCTTTTGGAACGCGTTGATTGGCTGCTGCTCACGCCAATCACAGGAAGCGCTTGGGTTATTTCTCGGGGCAGATTATGAAGGCAGCAGTGAGGGTTTGAAGCTGATTTGGACGTTTTACATGTATAGATGGCAGCACCGATGTGTTTGGCTTTATTTTCAGTTATTTTCCTGCAGTTAGCTTCGTCTTACGAACAAGTGCCTGCTTTTATCGAGGGGAGGTAAGGAAAAAACTAAAATTGACCTGTGCGGGGTTGTTCTTAAAATAATAATAATAATTTTGAAAATTATTATTATTTCAGTAATAATAAAAACTAGTCATAGCGCGATATCTAATAAATATTCCCATGCATTTCCCTCATGATAGGAATCATTTAGTAGGTTTTCGTGTGAAGGTGCTTGGTTCTCCTTTTGTCTGCTGTGGATGCGTGTTTTATCTGCATTGGAACTGATCTCAGCTCCGACCGTGAAACGCGAGAGAAAATCCATGAAAAGAAGGCAAATACTTTGATTCAGCCCGGGATAGAGCCTGATAGATCCACCAGGCTGTATATAATGTCTGATAGTGAAGTGATGGAATGTGGAGGATGTGCTGAGGATAAGGATGTGCTTAAGGATGCTTACAGTGCAGTGGTGCTGATGAGAACCTGCACTGGGCTAAACGCACCTTCATTACAGATGTCCGGCTCCATCACACGCATTCCACAAACAAACCTGAATGTGGACACACACACACACACACACACACACACACACACACACACACACACACACACACACACACAAAATAATAATAATAATCGTGTGTGGTGCAATTAGAAAAATGTTAGAAGAAGATTGAAATAGTTTTGTTGCATCACCATTAATGATCTGATGATTTTGTTGAATGGATCTTCATCAAATGAGGATAACCAATCGCTGTGTATAGTACAAAATTATCTCTCAAGTCATGGGAACACACCAGGGTGGAAAAACTTTACTCCGTGTTTGTGTATGAGGGGAAGGAATCGTTTATACAAAAGTCTACTTTAGATGTATCAACAAGATGGCAGAATATTGGAGGCTTTTTTTGTCTCACTATCCACCATATGGTGCCTAAAATAAAAGCATTTTATCCAAATTCTCTATTGATATTGTTTCATGCCACATATCTTTTAAATTGGTAGCCTCTGTATTTTGTCATGGCTTAAAATGTTAGTGATGATTACAAAGGTCTGTGACTGGTCATTAACAGATCTTCAGTAAATTGTTTTGCCTGATTTCACTAGAGACTTACTGATGCAGTTTGCTTTGATTTTCTTAGATCAGAAAACATACAGGTTTCCAGATATTGCATCATTTTCAGTTTAACTCTTCACAGGGAAATATTAAATATTTTTATAACCCACAGCATGTACAGCTGTAAACATCTTTAAGCAGGAGAATATCTGGATTTTTTTTTATGTGACTTGTAGTTAGAGCAACATTAGAGCCATTATAATCCCAGAGGAAACCCAGTTGTACCTCAGGGTATAACTTTAGGCTCTAATTTATTTAAAATAACTAAATTATAGGGTGGCGTGGTGGTGTAGTGTTTAGCACAGTCGCCTTACAACAAGTAGGTCCCTGGTTCTATTCCCGGCCGGGGATTTTTCTGTACGGAGTTTGCATGTTTGCATGGGTTTTCTCCAGGTACTCCGGATTCCTCCCACAGTCCAAAATATGTACATTGGGTTGATTGGTAATTATAAATTGGCCATAGTAGTGAGTGTGTATGTGTGGTTGTTTGTCTGTGTGTGTGTGTGTGGCTCTGTGATGGGCTGGCGACCTATCCAAGGTGTACCCCTGCCTTTTACCCTATGTGCCCTGGGATATGCTCCAGCAGACCTGTGACCCTGAATTAGGGAATAAGCGGGTTAGATGAAGAAGATAATGAAGTTTTGTGTAAATGTATATAAATTGATTATAGTTACAGGAAATTACACACATTTGTGAAGATGTTATAATAATAATGATAATAATAATAATAATAATAATAATAATAATTAAGTAATAATAAAAAACAACTTGGCATAGTCCGATGACTAATAAATATTCAAATAAATATCCACCATGATATGAATAATTTAGGAGGTTTTTGTCTGAAGCGTTTATAGGTGCCTGGTTCTCCTTTTGTCTGCTGTGGATGTGGTTTTATCTGCATTTTAGTATAATAACACAAGTAAATGCAACACTTTAACACCAGTTAATGGCATATGAATGTGAAAAAAAAGATTATGGTATATGTACTCGAGTGAGTGGAGGTTTTTTACGCAAACAGTATAATATACACACATAAATAAACACACACACAAACACACAAACACACGCTTACTCCTATGAACGATTTAAAATCATTAATCAACTCAATGTACATGTTCTTAAACTGTGGGAGGAAACTGGAGTACCCAAAGAGGGGAGAACAGGCAAACTCGGCACAGAAAGACCTCTTGCCTGGAAATCGAACTCGGGACCTTCTTACTGTGAGACGACCTTGATAACCGCATGCCAGTAATATTACAATTTGCTATAATATATTTATTTAGTGTAAATAATATTTACTTCTATATTAAACATTTTATATAATTTATCAGATGCTCTAATCCAGAGTGATATACAGACAGTAGTGATGATTTTAAAATATTATAGCCAAACATAACCATGTAGAAAAGACACCATCGTGGCCACTGTGAGTCAATAAACGTGGACATCAGAGCTTCTCTTTAAAGTAAAAAAGGTTACTAGAGGCATGTGGAAAAAATAATATCAATACATTCCACAAAAAAACATCAACGAGGTGTAATGAAAATGAGGTGTAACGTTATATAACCTCACCCTCGTCAGCCCATTGACCCACATTTGCAGGTGGTGTGACACAGGTACATCCTTCAGGCTGTGGCTAAATCACAGAAATAGACAGACTCAAGGTATAATTTACTTTTATTACCATCAACTGCGTCTTTCCAAGTGACTGAAAATCTCTGTTTGATCACGGTGGTGTTTTTAGCTGGATTTATTGTTGGTGTTGGCTCCTGCTGCTAAGTTTGGACGTCTCACAGACTCGGATAAATGATTACTCACTGCCGGGCTAAATATAGTTACATAACACTGACATCTGCTCAATGCAATAATGCTCAATGATCACTCAATGTGATCAGTTCCTCGCTTTGTGGTGACCTTCTCATCACAGTCTTAAAGTGTCCCTGTAAAATTACTTTGACCCATAATGATTCCCACTCGGAATAATTGAACACACACTGTACCAATGCATAAACTCTTATTATCATGCTAATACTGGATAAGACGGGATAGAATTTTTCTTCCTGTCCAGAAAAATGGTTACTGACCGGTCCCAATATATCTTTTGATCTTGTGGCTTGTCCGACTATAGGCCATCCTACCAGGACATCAGCATTAGTGTGTTTCCCCCAAACCTGTCCCACGTGTTTGAGTAAAACATCCTAGAACATATGTGTCAAACCCAAGGCCCGAGGTCATTTTATGTGGCCTGCGAGAGCTTAAAAGGTCTGAGTGTCTAAAAATAAATAGGTCAAAAGCGTGCTTTGACCAAAATCTACATTACCCACAATGCCTGTCGAAGTGACACTCACCGCCACTACGCGTCAGTGTTTCCGCATCAATGCTAACGAGTGGAATTCAAAAATAAATAATGATCCCAAAATGTAAGGAAGCGAAAAGTTGATGCAGATGGAAAACTGTTTTAAGAAAGATGGAAAGATGGCGAATACTTGTTTGTGCTTTAAGGAGAAAGACCGGTATGTCTTTTGTGTTATGATGCGGTGTCGCTTGTCCAGGAGTACAATCATGACCATCATTTCAATCGGAATAATTGATGTGTAGCTGCCGTTGCAATTATTTAGTGTTTGCAACTTTTATGTGTTTATGCAGACAAATAATTGTGCAATTGTTCAGCCTTTTAAATGCTACATCTGTCATACATGTTCTTAGCAGCTCACTATTGTTGATTTTACAGTCATTAAGACCATTTTAATGGGCTTAATTATGTTATTTATGATGTTATTTTTCTTTATTCACTTGGATCGTTTGATCCATGATTGATGGAGTTATGTGGGTTTCATAAGCTGACTAAACAGAGCAACAAGCAACAAGCAAGGTTTTCTATGCGACTGTAATGTGCAAGAACTGATAGAACTAGAATATTTAACATTATTAGTTATTTAACATTAAGGAGAAGTTACATTTACTTTACATTTAGTTACATTTATAAGTTACATCTGGCCCTTTGAGGACAGCCATTATGCTGATGTGGCCCTCGGTGAAAATGAGTTTGACACCCCTGCCCTAGACAGTTGCAGCATTACATTAATCCTTCAATGAAGCTAAGACATCAGCATGACAATGCACCTGTGCACCAAACCCCTGAACTCCATAAAGACAGGATCTGTTATTATTGGACGGTAAGAACAGGAGTGTTGCCCTGCGATAGACTGACGACCTGTCTAGGGTGTACCCCTGCCTCTGTGTACGTTGGGATAGGCTCCAGCAAATCCCCCATGACTCCGAATCAGAGTACAAGCGGGTAAGAAGATGAATGGTGAACAAATGAACGGGGTGTCCTGCTTAGGTCCCTGACTCTGTCTTAACCCCACCCAATATTAGTGTTTGATCTTAATACAGCTATTGTGAATCATCCACAGTCACTTTTAACACAATCCGTCTGAAATGTGTTCCAGATGTGTAGAGGTTATTATAGGAGTAAGTGTGGAACTACATCTGGAACGGGATGCTCACATACGTATAGGACATTTTTTTCACACATTATAGTAGGTTGAAATCAGCACAGCGTCAGCTATGATGTAGGAAGGGTTAAGGTTCTGAGTGATGAATCTTCTGATCAACAACTGAAATGGAAAAATGTCCATCTCATAGAACAGACCTACAACATCTGCAACCAGTGTCCAGGAGTCCAGGATATTCACTGTAGTAAGCTGACACATGCAATACATCAACATTAAGCCAACAGCTCACACACTACCCTCAGCAAGACAAACTGCTTCTCCAAACACCAGTTCTTGGGACAGGAATTCAGTTATTGACAAAACATAAGTCTTCATAACGCCATCATCTGATTGGATTCCTTGTTGCTACTGATTTGAATTTACAGCAAGGATTAGGATGTCTGGATGTGTGTGTGTGTGTGTGTGTGTGTGTGTGTGTGTGTGTGTGTGTGTGTGTGTGTGTGTGTGTGTGTGTGT
>JAOTRA010000001.1:5621493-5648743 GCA_026260255.1 Pseudolaguvia tuberculata | reverse complement strand
GTGTGTGTGTGTGTGTGTGTGTGTGTGTGTATGTGTATGTGTGTGTGTGTGTGTGTGTGTGTGTGTGTGTGTGTGTGATTTCAGCGTCGATTTACACACTTTCCTGAGCAACCTGAGATATTGGATTAAAGTGGATGATAAACAAAACCCTTATAATTAATGAATTAATTCCTTTTTTTATTCCACAGTTCAGATGAAGCAGCAACACAAGTTAACCAAATCAGAGAACGTGAGTCATTTTAAATGTTGGTATAATATTTAGTGTGTTTTTTTTTCTTTCACACCCAGTTTTAGGCCTCACACAACCTTATTGCTTCAAGCTAGATTTATTACTCTGGATAAGAAAACCTTTATTTATATTTATTATTTATTTTGTCCAGATGGTGTTGGTGGGGAGGGTCAGAGCGTCGCATTCGATGGCAGCTCGTTGTTCACGGCGGAGGAGACGAGATCGGCGCTGCAGGTGAGGTGTGGTCTCGTCTGCCAGTGCATCAGTGTGACCTTGACCATCGATCCAATCCTTCACAAGCTGCACTGGGGCTTTAGGAAGACAGATTACTATTAGCATGTCTGGGCTTTTTCAGGGACTCAAAAGCACTGCATATAGCCTATTGGAATCATTATTATTAATAATAATAATAATAATGATAATAATAATAATAATAATAATAAAGTGCTGTCCCTTGATCTCAAAAGCATTATTAGAATATGTAATTGAATGTAATTACAACTGTCTTCTCCAGTGGTGCAATTATTCTTTCATATACATAAATATTTTTTAATAATCAAACGCCTCTCTCATCCCTCTCTTTTATCAATAAAGACATTTACTTTACATTTACAGCATTTGGCAGACGCCTTATCCAGAGCAACTTAGAACTAAACAATTATGGGATAAGGGCCTTGCTCAGGAGCCCACAGTGGTGGCTTGGTGGTGCTGAGAATTAAACCCCGGTCTTTCGTGTATCAGTCCAACACCTTATCCATTAAGTCAACACTTCCCAGAAGAGTTTAAGAGATAAAATGATCAAAAAACATATTCTGATCCCAGCTCATGAACATTTATCTGTAGGAAATATATTTATACCCGCTTGTTCCTCATGGGGATCTGCTAGAGTCTATCCCAGCTGTCATTGCGTAAAAGGCTTAGGTAAATCCTGGACAGGTCACCAGTCCATCACAAGGCCATATACACACACACGCTTACTCCTAATGGCAATTTAGAATCACCAGTCAAAGAATCTAAACCATGTTTTTGGACTGAAAAAACTAGAGAACCCAGAGTAAACCCACACGAGCACCGGGAGAACATGTGAACTCCACACAGAAAGTAGGGGAAATAAACCTGAGATTTTCTTACTACGAGGCTGTGTATGTTCTGTAAATTTAGATACTAAAGACACATCGCGAATGTTTCAGCAAGAAAACTGATTCAGAGTGATAGTTGTGCCACCCACTGATAAACATTGTTGCTATGGCAACCGGTACTAGAAAAAAGGACTGGAGATGTGCAGCGTTGAAATCAGAAAGTGTGTTTGTGTGCGTGTGTGAGTGTGCGTGTGCGCGTGTGTGTATAAATGTAACATAATTACATAAGAGAGCAAGTTAGTTGTGTTATCCAACATCCTTCTCTTCTTTTAGTTATTTAATAGCATTTTGAATGAGTGTGCATTTTGGTAGACCCTCTCTGTATTCCAATCTCCTGCTCTGTTTCAGCCACGTGATTGGAGGCCACCATCTCCTCAGCCCAGCAGGAGAAAGTTGCTGCAGTACGGAGGAATTATGCCCTACTCGCCTCTGAATGTGGTTTACAACGGTAAAACCTGCATCTTGTTTAGAGTCAGGAAGCTGGCAATCAGGTACCGAAATCACACACTGGTGGACCTCACACAGAGGATGTTTGGTCCTGACGCGTTAGTAGACACCAGAGGCTCATTTTGCAGCAAGGACAAGGCCACGTAAGTACAAATGATACATACACTTGTAACATTGAAGTAATAAAAGTCAGCGGACCAAAAGGTGACTAACTGACTGAGGAGCTTCCATTTTGCTAGGTATACAGGGATACCTTGACTTTGTCTAGTTGCCGTAGCGACGCTGCAGTGAACACATTGGTCTTATGGTGTATGTAAATGTTTACACTGAACTACATACATTATAATCAGCATTTGGTTTTCTTACAAGGCTGAACATCCGATTTGGAGACATTGAGGAGATCCGAGGCCTCGCCATCAGGTCAGTACAAATCAAAAGCCCTGGTTAATCATTTTCAGTGACGCATACCAGACCTCCTGTTTATGTTCTGCTTTTTTTAAACTTTTAACAGACTGCAGTTGTCCAACACCTTCTATGAGTCAGCAGGACAGAACTGGTTCACGCTGGACAGCGTCCACATCCACTACAACTGGACAAACGAGGCAACCTTCAATGCCACAGACGTGTACGCTCCCTCTACCAACTCATACCACTGCCAACATGTCAGCAGTTTGCAGAAATACGACACGCTGCTGGTGGCCAGCTCCAACACAGACAATGCTGCAAACTGGCATATCACCTTTACCGACTTTCAGGTGAGATCTGGAGAGACAGTTAACTAGGACTTGCTTCAGGGCCTGACAGGCAATCCTGATCTTCTGACCAACAACTCAGCACCTTACACGCCTTAACCGTTTGATCTACCACTGCCCAAGTACCACCAAGTTGTCACTGTCCTTAACCCTTAACTGCTTAGCTGTACAAATGGAAATGTAAAGGATAGTATACCCTTGCGGCAGTTTGGTGGTGTAGTGGTTAGCACGGTCACCTAACAACAGGAAGGTCCCAGGTTTGACTCCTGCAGACCCTTGTAACCATGAATTATGGAATTAGTGGGTAAGAAGATGAATGAATGAATGAGTATATCCTGCTGGGATTTTGATGATTTCCTCTGAAAATGTGTTAACATCTGGAGGTTACCTTTGAGACTTGGGTGTACATACCCAAAAAATGTCACCAATGTGGTAATTTCTTGCTTACCTACAACATATAGTTCCAGTTATGTTCAGTATCAAGTTAATAGTTTACCTAAGGAAATAGTGTCATAGTGGTTAAGGTGGTCTAGTTAAGGATTCCCAGCAGCACCAAGTTACCGCTGTTGGGTTCATAAGCAAAGCCCTTAACCCCCAAATGATTGTTCATTCATTCATTCATTCATTCATTCATCTTCTTAGCCGCTTATTCCCGAATCGGGGGTCACGGATGTCTGCTGCGCCTATCCCAGCACACATAGGGGAGAGGCGGGGGTACACATGTAACAGATAAATGGTTTTGTAACATCAGCTGCTTTATTTCCAAACAGATTCAAGCATTCAACGTTGTCTCCAACAAATTCTCCACACCGACCGACTGCGCCACCTTCTTCACTCCGGCCATCCTCATGGGTCTCATCACCTCGCTGATCCTGCTGCTTGTCCTTGCCTATGCCCTGCACATGGTGGTCCACCTCAAGCACATAGATCGCTACGAAGAGCACAAGACCACCGTCTACTTCCCGAGAAGCACAGAAGCTGAGAGCACCGACAAGAACAACCAGTAGTCAGTCAGGAAGCCCCTTCCCCCCAAGTCCCCGCCACCTTCCAGACATGGAGACGGACAGTTGGACGACTCTAAGCTCTCGTACCAGTGAAAGCACAGGAGCAGGATGGAGGTGTTACATTGAGAAGGTTTCACTTTTGTCTGTGCTACTACACTTGAAGGATTGTGGTAGGACAGAAAGAGCAGATTCAAAAATCTGTTAAAGAAGATACCCTGGTTTGTGTCTAAAACTTCTTCGCTTGTCTTTTTTGTCTGTTTTCACAAGAGGCGAATTGGAACAAAACCCCATTCAAATTTCTGAATTCATTGAAATTAGCACAGTTAGAAACTATTTATATCGTCTTTCTCATAGAAGCATATAACCTCCTGGTGATTCAGGTTAAAGCCTATACCCACAGTGTATTAACAATTCTAATTTATACACGATACTGCCAAAAGTTGGTGGTCACCTGACCATCAGATCCATATGCGGTTCCTCTCAAAACTGCAAATATGGAAGCCCACAGTTGGTCTAGAATGTTTGTTGTAGGTTGTAGCATTACATTATTCCTTCACTAAGAGACTCTTAACACTAGCATGACAATGATCCTGAGCACAAAACCCCTGACCTCTATTATCACATGCTGGATTATTATAAGAGTGAAAAAACCACACAAAGTCCTGATCTTACCCCCACTGACCCCCTATGGGATGAACTGGAATGGTGACTGACCCTCCCCAGACCTCCTTACCTGACATTAGAGTCTGATCTCACTAATACTGTTGGAGCTGAATGAATAGATATCTCACATTCAAGCACAACATTGGACTGGACGGTCTTACTAGAAGACTGGAGCTTCATCTAATAGTAAAAATGGGAATCAATCTGGAAGAAGATGCTTAAAATCTGCATGTGTTTGTGATGCTCAGGTGTGACCACCAACTTTCGACAGTATAGTGTATATGTCTAAGGCATTAAAGATTATTCTAGTCCAGTACTTTTGTCTAATCACCGTCCTGGTGGGCCGGCGGTGTCTTGCAGTGGAGTTGAGCTCCATCTAAACCAAATAATCAAAATCTTTGCTAGGTTTAGACGAGACTTACAGGTAGAAGTGTTGGAGCAAGTTAAAGCTAAACTCTGACCCACCAGGATCGAGATAAGACACCACTAAAATTAAATTCAGTCATATGTTCGGACACGGTCGGTTGAATGTATGTCGTTTATCAGATTTAAGATTTGATTCCACAAAGCTTTAAACACATAATGATAACAATACGATAGAAAATTGTTTTATTACATAAGTATTTTTTTTTTTACAATTGATGAATTGACTGTTATTAAAAAAAACAACCCATAGAACTATCTTGCTAATGGATTATCTTCTCGTTTAAGGTGTCCAGACTGTTTTACTGCCACAGTATACGACTGATATTCACGATAGTGCCAAAAGTTTGTGGACACCTCAGCAGCAGTATGTATTTTCCAGAATGTTGCTACACATCATTGTCTTTGTGTGCTCTAGCATGATCTTATTTTCTCCACTGGAACTGTGAGTCTGAAACACCTGTTCCAGCATGACAATGACCTTACGTACAAAAACCCTGGTCTTCATGAAGACATGCTGTGTCCTGGATGTTTTTAGAGTAGAAGAACATCTCATGTCCTGTAAGGAGTCTTGATTTTGACTCAACACCTTAAATACGAATTGTAAGTCCAACTTAAGCTTCTGATCTCATTCATACCATCGGCGAATGAATGAAGCCCTAAAGTCACATGACCTGAACCAGAGAATGTCCTATCCATGAAAGTAGTGAATATTATTACGCTAGGTTGAACGTCAAATAGGGCTGTGATAGTCAGGTGTCCAAAAACTTTTGGCTATGTTGTATAAATTAATGTTTTCTATGCAGTATGTATAAAGCTGTGTTATAGAATCTCTCACAGGTTAATAGTTGGACGTGAGATATCCGATTGTTTACTGGCGCTCGATCTGGATGACGATCTGATTTAAAAAAAATAATTTCTGGTCCGTTTTTGGTAATATTTTTATTTTGTAAATTTCTTTTTCATTGTTTAAGCTGCGCCTCGACAACAATATGGATCCAGATCTCTTCTATGATACAGGATTTTGATCTACAAGCATTAAAGCACAAAGGAGGCGATGTTACGTTGCATCATCCAGCATGTGACTAGAAACATTTCAGTAACACACGGTCGTATAAATAAATGTATACAATAACTGATCAGATCAGACATTATAGCCTGTATCAAGGGACAGTCTTTTGTGGGGGGTTTTGTTATCCATTTGCACATATATCCAATGGGCTCTTGTGTATTGATGTGAAATAAATATGGACACCAATATTCCTGTTGAGTTCAATAAAACCAGCAGTTCATTCAATGCCAGGCGTCCGTGTCAATTACACTATATTGCCAAAAGTTGGTGGTCATCTGACCATCACATCCATTTAGGTTCCTCTCCAAACTGTTACTACAAATCTGGAAGCCCACAGTTGGTCTAGAATGTTTGTTGTATGTTGTAGCAGCATTACATTATTCCTTCACTGGAACTAAGAGACTCCAACACTGTTCCAGCATGACAACGATCCTGAGCACAAAACCCCTGACCTCCATTACAAGGGGGAGTTATGACTCAAATGATTAAAAGGTGCCAAGTTGTTAATTGGGAGACCAGGAAAAACTTGGGTTCAAGCTCCATCACCACCAAGGCAACTGTTGGGTCATTGAGCAAGACCATTAACCCTTCCTCCAATAGTTTAATGAGAAGCCCATCAGGGTGTAATAATTGTGAGCGCACAAGTAGGGGGTTGGGGGCAATAATACCGTACATTGCTTGGTAGCGAGCGCCACCTCTCAGCAGTGAGGAAAGTTGCAATTTTAAATACTTTTCTCTGTATAAAAACGTTCATAATAATTTATATTTATTTTATAATCTGCAATATTTTCTGTGTTCAGAATAATTATTTGTTCAAAATACAAACGGAAATCGGAAAATCTAAATGTAATCAATTAAAATTTTCCACTTTGTCCAAATTAGTTAAACTTTTCCTTTTTTTTTTAATTTATAAATTATTTAAAATCTTCCGTTCTACTTGCATTAGTTTATTGTATGAATTCTAATCGTCGGTGTATTTTTACGTCACGTTATGACGCATTTACTAAGCGACGCGCACGGTGACTTGAGAAAACAGGAGGAATCCTAAAGTGATCTGTTAAAACCTCATAAAGCCGGAAATCGACGCCATGTTGGAAGCTATTAATGTAAAATAAAGCGCGTGTTGAGATTCGGAGAGCAGTGACGCTTTTATTCCTCATGTTAATGCGCACTTTCTTTTCTCGCTCATATTTGCGTTATGCTTTGTTTCAGAAGCGATTAATAAATACTCTTGGAATTCGCCATTTTAACGGCAAGATGGAGCGCGCGGTTGTGCGCTGTGTGCCATCCGAACCCAAGCTGAGCATTTCGTTTAGTTTAGCCGGAAGTTGCAGGCAGATGCTGAGGGATCAGTCCGAGGAGCTGGGTAAAGCGTTAGCGCGGATATCCAACAGTATAACCAAAGCGCAAAATAAAGGCAAGAAGGGAAAGAAAGGGAAAGACGGGAACACGTGCACTGACGTGGCTGAACCGGTGGTGCGTCTTTTTTTGGACGGTCACGTGGTGGCTGCAGACGCCCCGAACCGCGATGCTTGGCAAGATGGCGCCGTGCTACAGGTCGGAGACGCGACATACAAAGTTGAACGCAATCCTCCGACTTTCACCACCGCACAGCTGCCAGCATCTGTCCTCGCCGGATTTCCGGTCTGTCCCAAACTCGAGATCGAATTCGGAGATTTGGAGTTGTGCGCGTATAAGTGGTATAAGAAACGCGCCCCAGATGCGCGCACACGTGGAGGAGAGAATCCTTGGATAGAAGCAGGAAGTGAACGAATATATACCCCATCCAATATGGATGTCGGATTGCAACTGATGCTAAAATGCACGCCGGGAAATGAGTCCCGATTAGGCGTTGAGGTGGAACTGGTGACCGCAGGGCCTGTGGAGGCCGGTCCAGGAGTATGCACGTTTGACAACAGACACTTGTACACTGTCAGGGTCACACCCGAGTCCGTGACCAGGGTGATAACCTACAACATTTTGGCAGACATCTACAGTCAAACAGAATATTCTAGAACAGTGCTGTACCCCTACTGCACCCCGTACGCCCTTCAACTTGACTACAGACAAAATCTCATCAAGAAAGAGCTGGCGGGCTATCACGCAGACATCATCTGCCTCCAGGAGGTGGATAAAGGTGTCTTCAGTGACAGTCTGCTTCCTGCACTGGATGCTTATGGGATGGACGGCGTGTTTAAAGTCAAAGAGAGGCAACATGAAGGACTGGCCACGTTTTACAGGAGATCCAAGTTTCAGTTGCTCTCCAGACATGACATCATGCTGAGCCAGGCTTTAGAAACGGACCCAATCCACAGGCTGCTGCTGGAGAAACTGGCTACCAACCCTGTGTTGAAAGAGAAGATGGTACAGAGAGGTACAACGTTGCAGGTATTACATGGTCAAACCCCCGGTGGGGCCCCTGAAATTGGGTCTCTGAGGGCCACATATTTGGACACCGTGTGGCTCAGGATTAGATTTTTTTATTTTATTTAATTTTTGAAAGAAAACAAAAACAACCCTGCTTTTGGAAGCTTTTTTTTTTTTCTTTCCTAATTATTTTCTTGTCTACTTTCTGTCTGACTTCCTGCTGGTTGGTGTTGCAGTGTGTTTGTTTATCTTCATCTTCATGGCAGGTTATATTGAATAAACTGTTTTTGTCTTGTGGGTAAATCTAACATGTAATTGGTGGTTTAGTGTTTTACTACTGTTGCCCCTCAGTAAGAAGATTCCGGGTTCAATTCTCAGGCTGGTGTCTTTCTGTGCAGTTTGCATGTTCTATACATGCTTGCGTGAGTTTTCTCTGGTTTCCTCCCACAGTCCAAAAACACTGTTTTTGTTTTAAGGTTGGAGTGTGTAATCGTTATGAAACAGCCTTTATGCTGGCATGAGAATAAAAAGCAAATAAAAAAAAATACTAACAAATAATTAGGTTACAGGCTATCATGAAATACAGAAAAAAGAAGTATTCATTCATCTTCTTAACGGCTGATTCCCTAATTCGGGGTCACGTGGGTCCGCTGGAGCTCATCCCAGCGCACATAGGATGAGAAGGAAGGGTACACAGGTCACCAGTCCATCGCAGGTCTACACATAAATAAACAACCATTCACACACACATTCACTCCTATGGGCAATTTAGAGTCACCAATTAACCTAATGTACATGTTTTTCGACTGTGGGAGAAAACTGGAGTACCCACACAAGCGCAGGGAGAACATGCAAACTCCACACAAAATCAAGCCCGGGACCTTCTTATTGTGAGGCGACCGTGCTAACCACTACGCCAGCCCAACGAGTATTTTATGTTAGTTTTCAAATTGCCTCGAGATGGAATGTGGCTGTTTTAGAGGAACACATGGGTTGCGCTATTGTTTTTATACACCATTGTTATAGGCTGATAGAATAACTAGCAGCACTCTAATCTTATTTAAATCCTCATTCAAAATGTACTACAACCCTCCATCAATCATAAGTTTTCTCCCCAAATTATTCAGGTACTTTTGTCAACATGACTTTAGTAAGCCAGAATTGAACTCGAACCGGTCGACAAAGCACAATAAGCTTGAACCCACACTTCACCATGACACTAGCCAAGGATAACCTTTTATATTCATAATGATAAGTTGACTGACATTAACTATTTTCCTTTTTGGTAAGGTAACTGTTTTACAGTCCAAATGTGATCCATCAAAAACGGTGTGTGTTGCAAACACACATCTTTACTGGCATCCCAAAGGTATAAAATCTTGGTATTAGATGACAATGTGTACATATGAGCACATGCCTTAAATTTATACTTCTCTTCTCTTCCCCAAGGAGCGAATGTTCGGTTAATACAAATGGCGGTGGTCCTGAAGCACCTGAAGAAAGTCATGACAGAAGAACTCTCAAGCACACTGATATTTTGCGGCGACTTTAACAGCACACCGTCATCAGGACTCTTCCAGCTGCTCGGTCAGGGTTCGATATCTGAACAACATAGTGACTGGACATCTAATGGACCTGAGGAGTCTCTTCAAATGGAACTTCACAGCCCGTTCCAGTTGACTAGTGCATGTGGAGAACCGGACTACACCAACTACGTAGGAGGTTTTAAAGGTTGTCTGGATTACATTTTTATAGAACCACAGGTTTTTCATGTAGAACAGGTAATTCCTCTGCCCAGCCACCAGGAGGTGACCACTTACCAGGCCCTTCCCAGCGTCTCCCACCCATCTGACCATCTAGCTTTAGTCTGTGACCTCAAATGGAAAGACGCCGTCTAGTGTTTAAGTGAAGTGAGGGCAGAAATGTTGGCTGCTTATTTATCTGTAAATTTGACTAATGTATTGCTATGGTGATATTTTACATTTCTAATGTGATGCTCATGGTTGCGGTTGTTAATCCTTCAAGTGCAATACAAAAATAATTAAATGGTTATACATAAGTTAATATTAATTTTTGTCTAACAATTACTTGGAGTCCACCTCCTGTAGAAAGTGGTAGCTTATTAGTTAAGGCATTAGACTGCTGATTGATCAGAAGTTGTTTTAATTCCCAGCTTCACCAAGCCACCACCGGTCCTTTCAAATAAATGGATGGTTGGTTAGCTAGGTAGGTAAGTGGGTGGGTGAATAGATAGATAGATGTAAATCAGTTTGGCTACAGTGTGTAAATAAATCAAAGCTTCTTTTAATCAGAAATGTTTTATTTCAGGCTTTAATAGGAATTCTCAATGAGTCATGGGATAAAAGGAGCGTTAGGATTGATGGTGCCTGAACAAACTGTTAACCAGAATATCAAAGTATTTCTTTTAGCATGAACTATATACAAAAAAAATCTGCCGATTCCTCATTTGGTCATTTTCAATTTAAGTGAAGATTATATGAAAAAAAAAAACTCAATAAAGCAGGAACAAGTGAGTTTTTAGAAGGCAATTGTAAAAGCAGTTAAAGGCTGGTTACAGAGCGAGACAGTCAGGCATCAGAGTTAGTAAGCTGCATAAAGTAAGGCCAAAAAATATCAGGTAATCAAGTTAAACACTACCTTTCATACAAATATCCATAAACCCCCTTCTGAACTGCTGGAGAACATCATGTTACTGATCTGCTTTCATCTGATTGATAATTCTACTCATCTATGTTATATAATTTGGTCTAAAGTCATTATCTAAGCAGTTTAGATTAAAATGCATGCAAAGTTCTCAATAAAAACAAACAGCAAAAATGTTTGTATAAATATGTTTCCTCGTTTGAGCAAAATATCAGTATAACGGCAGGTCCTCATTCTCATCACTGGCTTGGTGTTGAAATTTATCTTGTTTATATATTTCAAATCAAAATTAATCAGGCATAAACTTACACATGCGTTACTGAAAAGCTGATACAACAAAAACAAACCAAAAAAAACCTTAATCAGTCTACCTAATTCAGGAAAAAGAAAAGAAAAGGTGCCTGAGCTAATGTGTATTGGGTGAGTATATCCATTGTCTGTCAGTTGTGTGATCATGTCCTTTGTTAAAACATCCCCTTCGTATGCCATTTAAATGTAGCTTAACGTTTGCTCAGCTGCTCGGAAAGCCAGTCCAGTCCTTCATACAAACCTGTTCCCTGAGTGGCGCAGGTGGCCTGGACGTACCACTGTGAGAGCAGGAAAATGACAGATTGGATCATCAGAGCAGTTTCAGTACAGGGAGGTAAAGTACACAGAGACTGTGTGCACCACTGCATTAATGCACGTGAAAGACGGTAGACAGTAAGACAGGTAATCAGTAAATACTTACAGTTCTGCTCCGGAGTGTCTGCAGGCCGAGTTTGTCTGTCAGTTCACTGATAGCCATGGCGTTGGGCAAATCCTGCTTATTTGCAAACACCAGCAAAACTGCATCTCTGAGCTCGTCCTCTTGAAGCTGTTTCAGATATAAAAACGATCACAGACACAACAGAGAGAGAAAAAACACCAAGAATGGATTTTAAACCAGATATATTACGCAACATATTATACATATATACATTTATTTACAGATTGTTTTTTTTAAATACACATGATGTAATATTTCCATAGTCTTCAATTTAGACATCTGCTATCATTTGTGCGGGATGGTCAACTTTAGTGCTGTTTACATGCACACCATCATTCCGACAGGAATATTCAGATTTATGAGACGGGATCTGTTGTAAACTGGTAACGCTTATAGTCGGAATAATTTTGCGACGTGCACAACTTTTCTGTTACCGGGGAATCTTTAGTATTTTCTTAATTGTGTTAGTTAAAGGCACTGTGTTACTCTTAAGCATGCAAGTGTGAGAGTATGCACTACTGTAAGAACAAGACGTTTACTCGAAGGAATGTTTTCATTATTTAAAATCAGGTGGTGTAAAGGTTCTTTCCATCAGAATAATTGGACGGACACTATGTGCAAAACCAAAAACAAAGAGATTTGAATATTGTAACGTCTAGGCGTGTCTCACCATCTTCTGCAGCTCTTCGGCAGCTTCCTGTGCACGTTCACGATCGTTGCTGTCTACCACAAAGATAAGACCCTGAAAAAAAAATCATTTTTATTAACGTGTTTGACTGAGGAACAAATGAATAATGTGTGTGAGAGAGAGAGAGAGAGAGAGAGAGAGATATCTGAGACAGGCTTGTCTGCGGTTTGCATTAGTGTGATATAGTATACCTGTGTGTTCTGAAAGTAGTGCCTCCACAGAGGTCGGATCTTATCCTGGCCACCAACGTCCCAGACAGTGAAACAGATGTTCTTGTACTCCACGGTTTCAACATTGAATCCTTCATCATAGAAAAATTGGAATTTTAAACATTTCAACACCGGCAACACAAGCATCACTATAACAACAAAAACTTTAATGGTCTTACTGCTAAATCAAACTACAACATAATTCATTCATCATCATCATCATCTATTCCGCTTATTCTTTAACACAGGGACACGGGGGTCTACTGGAGCCAATCCCAGCACACAGGACAAAAGACAGGGACAACATGGACAATCGCAGGGTCATACATTGATGAACTACCACACACATCTCTACAGGCACTTGTAGAATTACCAAATAACCTAATGCACATGTTTTTGGACTGTGGGAAGAAACCAGGGCACGCTGAGAAAACCCACACAAATGTGTGGAGAACATTGAAGCTCCACACAAAGGAATTGAACCCAGGACCTTCTGCTTTGCTAACCACTATGCCAACATAATCTAGTAAAGCTTTTTCACCTACAGCCTTTTTATACCCAATAATCCATCCACCATTTTAAGTGACATTTTTAAGTGCATTTAATTATTATACAAGGAAATATTATTTTGCATATTAAAAACGTCAGATTCCAACAAACACACACACAGAGAGAGAGAGAGAGAGAGAGACAGAGAGCCTGGAAACACATACCTATTGTTGGTATAGTTGTGACGATTTCTCCGAGTTTGAGTTTGTAAAGGATGGTGGTTTTTCCGGCAGCGTCCAATCCGACTGCAGTGAAACAAACACAGCAGTTCTGACATCCCGTCCCTCACAACAACAACAACAACAACAACAACAACCACCTGCATCTACAAGGAACCACGGAAACCCAATACAATCCCTCAGTTAACAAAAGGCCCCATTTAAATCAGTGATAGAACACAGTCTTTTCAGGGGAGGGGTTTACTGGGTCCCTACAGAAGGAGTCTCCAGTGCAAGAAATTCCGGGTTGTTTGGGAATTTTTATCGGATTGCTAGAGACAATAAAGACGCTGGAGTGAGACAGGGTTGGTGGTTGATTATTTTATAGCAAAAATTGTATTGGACTTTTACATTATATTCAATTAGACAGGATTAGTTTAGATGAAACTACATTAGTTTCTGGATTAGACTTTATTAGATTACAGTATTTTCTTAGACTGCATTAGATTGAACAGTTCTAGATCAGAGTGCATTCTGCAATTTGATCAGAGACTATTAGATTAGACTGCTTTAGATTGAACAGTTCTAGATCAGAGTGCATTCTGCAATTTGATCAGAGACTATTAGATTAGACTGTTACACTGGACAGTTTTAGATCAGAGTGCAGTATATTACAGTATTTGATTAGACTGCATTAGATTTGAGTGTATTAGATTGGACAGTTTTAGATCAGAGTGCAGTATATTACAGTATTTGATTAGACTGCATTAGATTTGAGTGTATTAGATTGGACAGTTTTAGATCAGAGTGCAGTATATTACAGTATTTGATTAGACTGCATTAGATTTGAGTGTATTAGATCAGAGTGCAGTATATTACAGTATTTGACTAGAGACTATTAGATTAGACTGTTAGATTGGAGTGTATTTGATTACAGACTATTAGATTAGACTGTGGTAGATCAGTTTTAGATTATGGTATATTATTAGACTGAATTAGATTCGAGTGTATTAGATTACATTGACTTTGATTATAATATTAGATTCTACTTGATTCGACAGAAATAGATTAGACGGTTAGATTAGATTGTATTAAATTAGAGGCCGGATCTGAATATTTTAGTTGAGTTCCGTTTAACATCAATTGTTAGATTAGATTTTAGAGTTGAATTAGATTTGATCGGATTTTTTTGTCTATCACAGTTAATGAATCATTAATAAACGAATTGACACTAAACCCATCTATATTATTCCACAATACGGATTACAATAAACAATTTATAAACAATCAAATGTATTATTTCAGAATAAAATAAAATTCCGTAATAAGATTATTAATAAGAAATATCGGTATTGAAATAAACTGGAGGAAATAAGTATTTATTTTAAGTGCTAGCTAAAACTTTGTCATGCTAGCGCTGTTGTTAGTGGACGCTGACTAGCTAAACGGCTAACTCCTGCCAACACACCACACTTGTTCAGCGGGATGGGAAACACTCACCCATCAGAATTCGCATCTGTTTTTTCCCGAACAGTCTGGAGAAAACGCTAGAAATAGTCAGACCCATTTTATCACTTTAACTCGGCGGGAAAGAAAAAGAATAAACAGGTGGACAGTCGAACTTTACTTTAGAGACCTTTCAAAGCGGCTAACAGGCTTAGCGGAGTCCAATGCGCGTACGCGCGTGCGCGCACACACTCTCTCTCTCTCTCTCTCTCTCTCTCTCTCTCTCACTCACTCACACACACACACACACACACACACACACAGAGAAACGCTGAGAAAATCGTAGCGGGTTTCCTCGGAATAAAACACCTCCGATCTCCGAAGCGAATCGAATAATGAAAGTTAATCTGGTAAATGAAAGCGATTACACACTGCAGCGGATCTTCACCACGTCACTGCTCCACTGCAGCCGCGATGACGTCACACGTGCCACATCACTCGAGGAACAAGATTAGGCCGCGTGTAATAATCTAAAAAATATAATTAAACATTTTATTCACAAACTTTTATTTTCTATTAAAAATAAACTCAATTATACACTCTAATAATAATAATAATAATAATAATAATAATAATTCATTCATCTGGAATAAAAAAACTCCTAAATCCTTAGGTGGTATGGGAAGGCCAACGTGGGTTTCCACCGGGTGCTCCGGTTTCCTCCCACAGTCCAAAAACATGCAGATTAGATGGATTGGTGATTGTAAATTGTCTATAGGATTGAATGTGTGTGTGAATGGTTGTTTGTCTATGTGTTGCCCTGAGATGGACTGGCGAAACCAACCCCCGCCTCTCGCCCTATGTGTGCTGGGATAGGCGTGACCCCGGATTCGGGAATAAGCGGGTAAGAAAATGAATGAATGAATGAATGGACCATCCTGACAGGGAACAGATGGAGAGTCGGACACTTTAAAATCACTTCTATTCTATACTTCCGATCTCTCCAAATTCAAATGCGAAAACCCTGTGATCTCACACTCATTAAAAATGTGGTCTCCGATTAGGAGACACTTTAAATGGAACTTCTGTTCAATACAGGCACCATTGATTAATAATCAAGCCCACAAGCTACTTTCAGAAAGCACATTTCAATTATGGGATTCCAAGGGTGTTCACTCACCTGCAAATCTGTTTACCAACAAGATTTTTTCTACATTCGACCAATTGAAACTTAAATTTAATATAGATAATAAAGATTTATATATAGATCTGGTGACGACGGTTTTTCCTTCTTTTCCCAGTCAACCACATGAAAATGTTATGGATAAAATTTTTCTTCAAGAGCCACTTAAAAAAGTCCAAAATTTATCACAGCCTCTTACAGATGGACCATAATTCCACTTTGGACCATTTGAGGGAAGCGTGGAATAAAGACTTATCTATAAACATTACAGTAAATCGATGGGAAGATGCTTAGGGTTGGGTTTACTCCTTCTCAGTTTGTAATAGACATGGCCTTATTCAGTTTATAATTCTACATCTATTACATCTCTCAAAAGAAAAGTTATTTAAGATATAACCTGGAATGGATCCCTTTTGTGAGTGTTGTGGATTTGCCCCTGCATCTTTAGGTCATACATTTTGGAAGTGCCCCAACATCACCCTCTACTGGACAGAGATATTTTAAACTCTGTCACTAGTGCTTGGCATACAGCTTCCTATGGATCCTGTGTTGGCACTGTTTGGGTACCTGATGATACATTATGTCTAAACTTCAAACAAAGGAATGTTTTATGTTATGTTACATTATTGGCCAGGCGTTTAATTCTATTCAATTAAAAGTGTGAATATCCACCAACTCACATACAGGTTTTAAGGGACACAATGCAATCTAAAATGAGAGAAAATCAAGTTCTCATTTAGACAGAAAAAAAGGTCTTTTAATATTATTTGGCAACCTTTTATTGAATATTGCAATACTAGAGTAAAAGGTAACATTTTAATTTGATATTGTAAGTGCAGGTTTTTGTTTTTTTCCTTTTTGTTTCTTCTGTATGTATCCATGTCCATGTCAACACCTGTGAATTCTTGTATAACTAATGTTTGCAATATTGACAGTGTTTTATATTGGAAAACTCTAATAAAAAGAAATGGGGGCACTGTATCATAACTGACTATGTGCTCTGAATGTCGAGGGTGGGATATGTGAAGAAAACTTGTCACTGTGATGTAAAAAGTTTTATTCCTCACATTTCCTCTACCTCTCAATTGTCTGTTCAAGTGGGAAAGAAAAATATGTGGTTCTCTAAAGGGTCTAAACTAAACTGTAGAACAGACCTTTTAACCATCAAACAGAAGATTTCTTGAGGAAAAAATAGCTAAAACGTTATAGTAGTTTCCTTAGAAATAAAGCATTTTGACAGCAGGGATAATAAAAAAATATTTATTCATCTATTTACTTTTCTGTATATTAAAATTAAACAAACTTCAGTACAAACAGTAGAACAATTATAAGATAAGAAAAGTGCATAATAATACAGTACATTCAATTATCACAATATCCATCTAATTATTAACATGTTTATATATACACAGTACAATAAAAATCATTCTGTCTAATCAATTTATCATTTATTTATTCATTCATTCATCTTCCAACCCGCCTATTCCCTTATTCGGGGTCACTGGAGTCTGCTGGAGCCTATCCCAGCACACTTATTGTGAGAAGCAAGGGTACACCTTGGACAGGTTGCCAGTTTATCGCAGGGCCACACACTAAATTAAACGCACGCACACACACATCACTAATCAACCTAATGTATATATTTTTGGATGATGGAAGGAAACCAGAGTACCCGGAGAAACCCACGCAAGCGCGGCAAACATGCAAACTCCGCACAGAAAGATCCCTGGTCTGGGAATTGAATCCTGGACCTTCTTGTTGTGAGGACCTTCTTGTTGAGTGTTGTGTGAGTCTTGTAGTGGTTACCCCACCGCACCGCCCCTAATCAATGAATCAATTATTATTGTTTGGACAGCTGGTTTGCCAGCCAGTCCAGTCCTTCATATAAACCTGATCCATTCGTTGCACATGTCGACTGGACGTACCACTGAAATCAAAAGAGAGAGAAAAATCATAAAAGTTAGTCTGGTAGTCTGAGGTTTCAGAAAGACAAATAATGTCTTCATTTAAATCTACTCACAGGTCGTCCCTTCAGGGCGTGCAATCCAAGTTTGTCTGTTAACTCGTGCACCGGTATGGCGTTAGGTAAATCCTGTTTGTTTGCAAAAACCAACACAGCAGCATCCCTCAGCCCATCATCATCAAGCTGAAGAGAAACAAATATACTGTTTTCATGCACAAGATGGAGAACAATGCTCAGGAGATCTGAAGGATTTATTTACCATCATCTGCAGCTCCAAGGCAGCATCCTGGAGGCGCTCACGGTCACTGGTGTCCACCACAAAAATCAAACCCTGCAACAACAGCACATGACCAGCTTTAAGAAATAAATCACATCAAGCCAATGCTTGTAATATTAATCAAGAACATCTCATGATCACGAGCTAAAGAGAGATAATAACTAATAATAACAACGATATCCAGGTACTTGACATTAAGATTAGATTAGATTCCTAATGGTTCCAGATCTGAACTGTGAATGGTGAACATTACAGTTCAAGTGGTGGCTTGGTGGTTAAGGTGTTAGACTAATACCAGAAAGACCAAGGTTCGAAACCCAGCACCATCTCAATTGCTCATTTGTAAGTCGCTCTGGATAAGAGTGTCTGCCAAATGGTGTAATTGTAATTGTTCTATTCATTCATCTTCTTACCTGCTTATTCCCTAAACTGCCTCCAGCTCACATAGGGCGAGAGGCAGGGTTACACCCTGGACAGGTCACCAGTCCATCACAGGGCACACAAACACAAACACACACACACACAATTTAGAATCACCTAATGTACATGTTTTTGGACTGTAGGAAGAAACCAAAGTACCTGGAGGAAAGCCACTCAAGCATGGGGAGAACATGCAAACTCCACACAAAAAGATCCGCAGCCCGGGAATCAAACCCAGGACTATCTTGTTGTGACCATACAAACCCCTACGCCACCGTGCCGTCCAGAACTGTATATAATGTTATACTCAATGGTGAACTCACGCTGGTGTTCTGATAGTAGTGTCTCCAGAGAGGTCTAATGACAGTCTGTCCTCCAACGTCCCACACAGTGAAGGAAATGTTCTTATACTCGACCGTTTCAACATTAAAACCTGGTTTACAAAATAAAAACCAGACACAAAAAAATGGTCATTTTACATCATAAGGTAAGTAAAAATAGTGTTATAACAGCAAGAGTCTACCAATAGTCGGAATGGTGGTGACGACTTCTCCCAGTTTGAGTTTGTAGAGGATGGTAGTCTTTCCGGCTGCATCCAGACCAACTAAAGAAAGAAAAAAAAAAACATTTTACATGATGGAGGATATTTGGGGGGATTTTGCCTTTATTGATTGGACAGAGCGATGAAATGAGGAGAGAGAGAGAGAGAGAGAGAGAGACAAAGACTGAGACAGGGATTAAACCTGGGTTGCCATGTGTGCCAAGAAAATCCACTTTAAACCAATTTGAAATATCTTACTATTTTACTATAGCCATCCATATTGTTAATATAACTTTGGAGAAAAAGTTTCTCAGCAAAATTATGGAGGGGTACACCATGGGAAGGTGTTTAGTCCATCACAGGACCACAGGACCACCCACCCACACAAGCACACACGCAGTGTGTATATTAGTGTATATTATAGTATATTAATTCTGTATAAAAGTACATGTTTTGGAACTGTGGGAGGAAACCAAAAACTCCACACAGAAAGATCTCTTGACCGGGAATCGAACCCAATACCTTCTTACTGTGAGGCAAGAAGGTTTTTGCATCAATTAGGAAACATTAAGATTATTTTTTTCTTAGACTTTTATCATTTTACTAACTAACTAACTAACTAACTAACTAACTAACTAACTAAATAAATAAACCCACTCACCCATCAGCAATCTCATCTCCTTCTTCTGTATGAACCGTGAAAAGATGTAGGAGAAAATAAGACCCATGCTGAACCGAACAGAAGACCTGACTGTCAGTGACTGGATCGGTGGTTCGGTAGATCGGTGGTTCGGCAGATCGGTGGTTCGGCGGATCGGTGATCTGTTCTCTTTGTAGGTATGTGCCTCTCAGGATGAGAGGCGGTTTATATATCCCATCGCTTTCGCTTTCAAAACACGGAAACACACAGACACGCACGCGCTTCCAACACACACCGGCTGACGCTCACACACACTTTACAGGAACTTTTCCTCCTGTTCAAACCAACGCGTTCCAAATGACGTCACTTCCTATGATTGACTGAGGAACGCCATTAGATCGCTCATATATATATATTTATTCATTCATTCATTCATTCATTCATTCATCTTCTTGCCCGCTTATTTCCGAATCCGGGGTCACGATGGAGAGAGACAGAGAGAAAGAAAGGCACATTTATTTATTTGTTAATTAATTAATGAATGAATTAATTTGTTTGTTTACAAATGAAGTTTCTTTTACTTTTATAAATACATTTAATGATTGTTCAAATTAGAATTTAACTTCTAAAGTGTCAAATACAGACAAATGTCTGTATTTGTTATACATTCATTCATTTTCTATCCCGCTTATTCTCTAATACGGGGTCACACACACACACACACACACACACACACACAGGGAAAAACATGCAAACTCCATACAGAAAGATCCCTTTATTAAATGGCCTATAATAATAATAATAATAATAATAATTATTATTATTATTAATAAACTAACTAACTAACTAACTAACTAACTAACTAACTAACTAACTAACTAACTTAGCCCATATAGGGCGAAAAACAGGGGTACACCCTACACCCTGGGCAGGTCACCCGTTCGTCGTAGGGCCTATAATAATAATAATAATAATAATAATAATAATAATAATAATAGAGAGAGAGTTGAAAGGTAGAGGAAGTGACGTCATTTGGAACACGTTGGATTTGCTTGGCTGTAAACTTCCCTGCAGTGTGTGTGATGGTGTGAACTGATTTCGTTTGTATAGTTTAAACAGGACTCATTATTATGGGTAATTACTTTGTCAAGATATTATTTCGACTCCGAGAATACAGACCAGTCCGAATCCTGATGGGTAAGTTCATGTCTCTGATTGGTCAGAAAGTCATTTAGTTAAGTCTCGACTCTGATTGGTCAGAAAATGTTGATTACCGTGTAATTAGTTTATTCCTGACTCTGATTGGTCAGAAAGTGTGGACTAACCTGTAGTAAGTTAATTCTCGGATCTGATTGGTCCGAGAAGTGTTGATTAACATATAATTATATAATTATTCTCGATGTTATATTATTTAATAAAAGGGAAAAAACCTGTAACCACAGACATATTGAGGTTTTTCTCTCAACTAGCGAATCTGATAAGAATTTGAGTTAAATAAGTGAAAACAAGAACTGAGTTTTGCTTAACCACAACTAACTAGTAACTAGAATAAGTAAAATAACTAGAATAACTAGTGTAAAAATATTAAGTATAAATTATTAACATAAGTAAAGACATATCTCCTGTCATTGAAGAAGATTCAGATAATTTTGGGCGATGAACCTGTGATTAAAATAAATAAATTAAATTCATTTTTATTTCTCTTTAGTTGGTCTGGATGCAGCAGGAAAGACTACCATCCTCTACAAACTCAAAGTGGGTGAAGTTGTAACCACCATTCCGACACTCGGTAAGATGTGGTTGTTTGTCTGTGACCCGGAATTTGGGAATAAGCGGGTTAGAAGATGAATGAATGCTTATTATTCTTTCTCCTCTGGATATTTGACCCCTTTACTGATGTGCACAGGCTTTAACGTTGAGACTGTTGACTACCGGAATATCACCTTTACTGTGTGGGATGTTGGAGGCCAGGACAACATCAGACGGCTATGGAGACACTACTACCAAAACACTAGGGTGAGTCCGGTTTCTCCATTAATCAGAAGCTTTGGTTATAAATCCTACCAAACATCTGGATAGTGACTTTGATCTTTTGTGTGTCTGGGCAGGGTTTGATCTTTGTGGTGGACAGCAGCGATCGGGAGCGCATCTCAGAAGCTGCTTTGGAGCTGCAGAACATGGTACAGAGTTGTTGTTTTTTTTCCTGTTTGTTTGTAACAGTAATCAATGGCAACCCCAGAATAGAACAATATGGTTTTAATTAGCGAGGGAACTGGTAGCTCAGTGATTAAACCCAGGATGGCCAGTCTCAGTCCTGGAGTGTTTATATTTAAACTATGAGTTTCGAGTAAACCTGTTTAATCGGACACCCCTAAGTCAAGGTATCAAACCACTGATCAGACCAAGGGTTCAAATCCTAGCACCACCAAGCGACCACTGCTAGGCCCATGATTAAGACAAAGAATTTCAAACTGCTCAGAATGTCACAAGTAAATTTTTCTCTCTTCAGCTGGAAGACGATGAGCTGAGAGATGCCTCCTTATTGGTTCTTGCAAATAAACAGGATTTACCCAACGCCATGGCGGTGCACGAGATGACCGAGAAACTCGGACTGCAGATCCTGAAGGGACGACCAGTGAGTGATTTCCAGGTAATGTTTTCTGGTGGGTAAAACTGATGTATTTCTGGTTTCCTCTTTTTTTTTTTCAGTGGTACATCTAGTCGACTTGTGCTGTAAATGGAACGGGTTTATATGAAGGGCTGGACTGGATGACTGAGCAGGTGTGAAGCACTTGGAGAAGATTTTATTTTTTAATGTACATACTTTCTTTGCATATTTTTTGCTGTGTAAATTCAATGTAACTCAGCTGCCTAAATTAATATATATATATATATATATGGCACTATGGTTTAGCTATTAGCCCGAATAACGGGCAAAGGGGTTTTCCGTGTTTGCATGTTCTCCTTGCGCTTGCTCTGGGTTCACTGGTTTCCTCCTACAATCCAAAAAGATGTACATTCAGTTGATTAGTGATTTTGTGTGGTCCTGTGATGTGTGACCCCTAACTAATGAATAAGTGAGTTGGAAGATGAATGAAAGAAAAATATGTTAATGTCCCAGTTGGAGTTACCTCACTGCGCAATGTTCTGTAGTAGAACATAAACTTTCCATCCATTAGTCAGTGGTTAAAAGATCTGACACATTAATGGAGAACAAAAGAACTATAAAACCTTACAGATTTTCTGGTAAATGCTGTGTGTGTAAAAGGGTGGTGGCTGAAGGTTCAATAGTGATTCAATTCTGCAACCTCGCCTAAGGTGCAAGTAGAGCCTGTGCTGACTAATTCATAAGCAAACTACCTGTCGAGGACAAGTGTAACATACTGCATACCTAGTGGACTGTGCTGTTGATCCTGACCAATCAGAGAACAGAATGAGGTCTGCATATTAAAAAAAGCAAACAAACAATCTTGTCTGATTGTGTGTAATATTTAATTTTGACATGTAGATCAGGATGAAGACAGGCACTGGCCACCAATTCTTACGTTACACCGTATGTATGTAAACATTGTTAGTGGTTACGGCTTTAATAGAAAAAATAATATTAATGCCAAAATATCAAATTCAACAAACATTTCATACCTTAACTTCTACCAAGTCATAAACCATTGTTTAATTAGCATGGATTTTATTATTCCATAACTATTCGACTGTAAAAACAATCAGAATTAAAAATACAACTGTTGCAAAATACTATATCAAGTGTATGTGTGTTAGTGTGCGTGTTTGTGTTACGCACAAGATCAATTTCCTTTTGTATAAAAATGTAAGTATGTTAAAATAAACTTCTCTGTATGTAGAAAACACGAGTGGTTGCCAATCATACAGTTTACACACAGACTCATAACCGGCGTTCCAAGTCCCAGACCAACCAGCGTCTGATCTTCCAACCGATGAGCCCAGTCTACGGAGTTAACGGGAATAACGAGGTTTAATCGCTAAAAAATGAAACATTAACCAGCAATGGTATGTGTCCAGCTGTCAGTCAAACAAAAAGATCCCAAATGGAACCACAATCTTTGGTTGTTTTCACATCTCGTTCCTCATCACATCATACACAAGGCACATGATAGACCAGTGATGTCCGATCTTTCAGTCCTGGAGGGACAGGGTGTCCTGTGGAGTTTCAAAAGATTTGTTGGTTTAGATGTGTTTAATTAGGCTTGGCGCTAATCTCTGCAGGACACCAGTTTGGGCAGCTCTGTGAACGAGGAACGCTTGAAAAAGGAGCTTTCAAGAGCTTCTAGATAAACGTCATACATCAATGCAATCATGATCAATAGGGTTGCCATAGAGACGGGTAGAAACTAATTTCAAGTTTCATTATTGTTAAAATAAGCAGAAAATCAACACAGCAGAATTCTTTAAAACTCACAATAACATTATTAACCCCTAGAGGGCATCCTTTCACTTTTTTCCATCTCGGCTGCAGGTTTCCAACACTGTTCTAGAGTTACGTTAAACATTTCAGTACTTAGAACTCAGATGTCTTATGAAGCTCGCTTTAAAGTGTGTTAGTGGACAGTTTGAGACCATGGACGCCCATGTGCTGAAGAAAACACAGACATCCTGGTTGCTTTAAATATACAAAAAGAAAATTGACCAAATTGTCTTTGGATAGGACTTTGCACTTTGTCTAATATTTAATGTTATTAATTAAAGAATAAATGTTTAATGGAACCTAATGCTAAACGCCTGTTTTTTTCTCCTGTGCGTTTTCTTCATGATGTTCGTTTGGTCAGGTTATCAAACCTTACATCACTTCATTCAAAGTGTGGCATTGATACAAGGGGATGTCGAAAAGTTTCAAGACATACTAACAGATGGCAGCAGAAGGTTGGATACAATGCTGTGCTCCCTCTTACTGCATGTGTGCAGCCATCTATTGGTGTGTCTAGATTTTGGCACCTCCCCTACCGTCGCACCCAAGCTTTGTGCAATTTCTTAGAAACAACTTTCAGATGTATGAAGACTCCAGAGAACCTTTTCTACATCGCACCTAGACCACAGTGCATAAAACGTATTCCAAATTAGTCTTCCTAAATTCATTCGACTTTGATCATCTCCAAAAAAAAAAAGTCCAGGCAGCCATGTTTAAAAAGAAGTAATGTTAGCCTCACACAGTGAGAGACAAAAAGTCCCCAGCTCATTCCTAACGTATTAGTTGTGCAGAACATCATCATGAGGACAGGTTCTGTGTCTCCTGAGTTTTGGCAATGCCAGCATTGCGCCCCAGCTCGGCCCTTTCCTCACGTTGAAGCTGTAGTTGAAACCCAAGCCAAAAAATCCCACGATTACAGCCGATCGTGTTGATGTCAGTGGTGTCATCCCGATTTCTGTAGTTGAGTATGTTTTGGGAGGTCAGGGCATGGCTGGTTTGTGTAAGATGCCCTGCAAATCATCTGGAAGCGAGAGGATGATAAAGTCAATGTGGGACTGAAGTTTGGCCAGCGTCTCTGCTCTTACTGGCAACTGCTCTCGCTCAGCCTGCGTCTGGAAATAAGAGAAAAAAAAAAAACCACGTCATGACAGGCACTATGATATCACACGCAGGATTACAGAGTAAAAAAAAAAATCATCTGACCAGTTTATCCTTCAGCTTGAGAACGAGATCGACAGTCTCCACCTCAGTATGCTTTTGAATTCGGAGTTGCAGATCCTGGAACAGAGATAAGCACAGACATGGTGGCGCTCTGTTCAAACGTTAATCATTCCACAAAAGTGGGTTTACTGGTAAGGGTTCGAACCTCTTCACAAAGCACCTCGAGGTGCAGAGCCTCCAGCTTCTGCATCATCTCTTTCCTACGGTTTCTGAACCAACCGTCAAAGTTGGGCGACTTGAGGAACTGCCTGTAACAGGAAGCAGAAATGATTCAGACTAAACGGAATCATGCAACTGGCATCCCATAGTACTTACATCAGTACTACATTTACAATAGAATGTAATTCATTAATCACCCGCTTATTCCCTAATTTGGGGTCACAGGGTCTGCTGGAGACTATTCCTATAGGGCGAGAGGCAGGGGACTCCTATGGACAATTTAGAATCGCAAAATTAACCTAATGTACATGTTTTTGGACTGTGGAAGGGAACAGGAGTACCCGGAGGAAACCCATGCATGTGCAAGGAATACATGCGCAGAAAGAACCTTGGCCCAGGAATCGAACCCGGGACCGGGATATGAAAAGCATGACCAGGAAGTTGCAAGAACAAAAAAATTAATTTACAAACACATTAGTTTCATTAAATCTACCCATGACGTACCTATAAAGACCGATCCAGTCCCCTTTCAGGCGGGACGTGAGCTGAGGACCGGCTTTTTCCAGCGTTTTCATAAACTCCTCCTGTACAAACGGTTTGAGCTGCGGAGGACTCTGAGAGAGCAGAAGAACAGATCCATACGGTATCTCTAATGCAGTTACCCCGGTCGTTCTGGTAGTAGCCCAACACCTTAACCACTAGGCTACCACTCACTTTATACATTATTTGTACAAAGTTAATTTTGTACAAATAATCATTTTAATATCATATCACACCATTCATTCATTAATTAATTCATTCATCTTCTTATTCCCTAATTCAGGGTCACAGGGGTCTGCTGCGCCTATCCCAGCACACATAGGGCGAGAGGCGGGGGTACACCCTGGATGGGTCGCCAGTCCATCTCAAGGCAACACATAGACAACCAATCATTCACACACACATTCACTCCTATGGACAATTTACAATCACCAATCCATCTAATCTTCATGTTTTTGGACTGTAGGAGGAAACCCACGCAAGCGCAGGGAGAACATGCTCCCCACAGACAGATCCCCAGCCCGGGACGTCACACCATTAAGGGAACAAATACAAAATTAAAGTTAAATACACTAAACTGCCAAACGTTGGTGGCCACTTAAGCATCAGATCGAATTATGGTTCGATCTCCAAACTGTTACTACAAATCTGGAATCCAACAGTTGGTCTAGAAGGTTTGTTGTATGTTGTAGCATTACATTAATCCTTGACTGGAACTAAGAGACTTAACAATGGCCCTGAGCCCAAAACCCCTGACCTCCATTATCACATGCTGGATTAATATTAGAATGGAAAAAACCTGATCTTCCCACCACTGAACCCCTTTGGGATGATGGTGACTGACCCTCCCCAGACCTGACATTAGTGTCTGATCTCACTAATACTGTTGAATGTGAGATATCTCTTCATTCTGCGCCGAGTACAATATTGGCCTGGAAGGTCTTACTAGAAGACTGGAGCTTCATCTAATAGTAACAATAGAAATCAATCTGGAAGATGTTTGAAATCGCATGTTTTTGTGATGCTCAGGTGACCACCAACATTTGGCAGTGTAGTGTTAAACAACAGGTTAGACTATTGGATATAACAGACACAGAGTATTTAAGATGTTAGACAATTGACCTGACAATCACGAGTCCAATCTTAGGACCTCCAAGCTGCTACTGCAGGTCCCTTGAGTCTTTTACTCCTTTCGGCTGCTCCCGTTAGGGGTCGCCACAGCGGATCGTACTTCTCCACACTACCCTGTCCTCTACATCTGCCTCTTTCACCCCAACTACCTGCATATCTTCCTTCACCACATCCAT
>JAOTRA010000001.1:5610035-5621393 GCA_026260255.1 Pseudolaguvia tuberculata | reverse complement strand
AAGACAGAACGAATAACAGACACAGAAATAGCGTTAGACAGACAGACAGAGTAATACAGAAAGAATAAAAGACACAAAGATAACGTTAGACAGACAGACAGACAGACAGACCGAATAACAGACACAGAAATAGCGTTAGACAGACAGACAGAGTAATACAGAAAAAATAACAGACACAAAGATAACGTTAGACAGACAGACAGACAGACAGACAGACCGAATAACAGACACAGAAATAGCGTTAGGCAGATAGACATACATATAAAGAGACAATAAAATGACGGATGGAACAATGACAGAACGACAGAGGTTTAGATTTAAGTTTTGAAAGTCTTCCTGTCTGTCTGGATGTCGGTCTGTCTGTCTCACACACCAAACCCACAGACAGCTAAATTCAGGTCATTTCACGCGGAGTTTAACGGTGTTCCCTTAGTTAACTCGCTAAGCTAAATTATGCTAAGCTACGCTAGTTATTACTGTCCGAGTTAAACTGTCTGTCTGTCTGTCCTCACTACAGGCCACAGACACCACCATCACTGCAGAAAAGGACCAGCTCACCTCCACCGCCTGTCCGAGCTCCAGATCGAAGCCCACCACACAGATACAGTGAAGCCAGGTGGAGAAACGGTCCCAGGGCAGCAGCAGCTGCTGCTCCGGCTCCCCATCCCCGGGCCCGTCAGCAGGCATCTCCTCCGCCGGAGAGATCCGCAAACCCTCCTCGTCCAGCGGAGCTTCAGGTTCTTCGGTTGGCTCCGTTATTTCCTCCGATCGTCGAGAGGCCATAATCGCAAAACGGTAACCGACGGACTCCAATCACCGAAAACGATCAGGATCTTACGCCGCGAACACAAAGCAACATTCCAGAGCGACACTACGCTGTTTACGTAGACGGAGCTCAGATTCGGGAATACCGGGGACAGCCATGAGCTGCTCTGAAAATTCACTACACTTCATTGCATACACTTCCGGGAAAAGTAGCTGTTTATACATTATAGATCGAAAATATGATTAAATCCGGGTTGTTCCAATGCACCGGAAATGTATAATCGTAGAAACAATATAAAATATTGATTTGACGGGACAATATAAACAATAACTCTTAATAATTAATATAACATTTGCCCATACTAATGAAAGAATTTTGTTTATGTTTATTTATTTACCTGGTTCCGCCCATTTTTCCCTAAAGGGCTCTATTATGATTATATTTAGTTCTTTCGTTCTTTATTTCTTTTATTCTTATACTAGTTATTTATTACATTACTATTTTAATTAATTGCAATTTTAGCTGGTTTATAATTAAAATCTGGTTACAAAATAAACATACAGATGTATACAAATGCCACTATTTTCACACCTTACTGGATACCCTAAGGATAAATATAGGAATTTAATTAATTTGTGCGTGTGCGTGTGCGTGTGTGTGTGTGTGTGTGTGTGTGTGTCACGGCGTCATGGCGTGATGGCGTAATACACTGCAGTTTTAAACATGCCTGAGCAAAATCCTGTGGTTGACAGGTTCTGGCAAATAAAGTTATTATGAAAGATCATAAAAAAAGAATAGTTTTATGATAAATCTTACGATTTCGTATGTATATTTTTATGTCTCTGCTCTGTAAACTGGTTATTAAGGTTATTAATAAATTATACAATAATTTGAAAACTGTGATTATTCAAGAATATTTTGATCTTTTTGTTCCTTAGATAATACAAAAGATGTGATGTGATTGTGATATATATATATAGCTTCTGTCTGACACTTACAAATGAGATGTCACAAAATGCTTGTAATATTCTATAAAAGATTATCTCATTCTAAAAATAGTTTAAAATCTTAGACATACATTATATAGGTTAAGCAGCCGAAGGACAAAGAAGAAGAAGATATAGGTTAAGTCATATATTGTATATATGTATATAATTGTATATAATACATATGGGCTAACGAAACTCGTTCCTATTGGTTAACTTGATGGCACGATGTTTTTGGTGATTGGCCAATTGTATTGCGTCACTAATAGGTCCCGCCTCTCGGAAGACTGATGCGCGGCGCCTGGCCGGTTTGTGTGTATTTTCATTCCAGTATGGCGGCGTTGGTTATGAAGGAGGAGAACTTACTTTAAATTAACCGTAACCGGACACGGACAGACTGGCCAACTTTATTTACTCTGAATTTGTCCTCATTTGAACCCCGAGAGAGACACCGGTGTTTAACTCAGGAGTGTGTGTGTAAAATAACGGACCGTTTATGTTTATGTAAACGTTTTTGCTGCTGTTGCGACGGAGAGTCGACTCGGAGTCTGTCAGTACAGATTGCTAAGCTAACGCTAAAGCCGTAGCTCGCCTAGCTAATAGGCATCGCGGATTAAGATTTCCGATTCGAGCGAATGAGTGAGTATCTGAAGGACAAAGTTCCACATTTATAGTTTGTCGCTTGGGATAAAAGAGTAGTGACGTTTATAGAGAAACTCGTGTTGTTCGAGAGATCAGTTAAAGCTGAACTTTGACTACCTCGCTAACGTTCGCTAAGCTATTCCCAGCTAACATGCAATATAAACATTTTATTCTGTACGTGCGGTCTGGGTAAGATTGTAATCCTGATTATCGTTAACAAACTGTCTGTTTCCAGGCAATGTTATGTTTTATATCACAGTAAAGTATCAAGTCTGGGCTTAGTTAAGACAGTAACCGAAACCGTGTTTGTGAATCATTTTCACTGAAATAGAACCGATTCCTAAACCGACTCAACAGGTTACCAAGCGCGACACGTTTTCCAGGCTGTGGTTGTGTTTTTATGGGTTAATACCTAATTTATTTAATGACGTCGGGAGTGTGTGCGGATCGGAGCTAACTGTCGTTAGTTTACAGGAGAAAGTCAGCTTTGTATTTTCCTGATTAAAGGCGATGTAAAGTTTGTATTCGGTTTGACATCATTATGGATGTTGAAGTCGGGTTTGCCAGAAGAGGACGGAGGCTTGCCGAGGACATTATGTAGTCGAATTGGATAGAAATGCTCTATTGTTTATCCTGCACCACCTGATTTATTTTTATTATATACGATGTACATTGGTTTGGGATCGACGCGACGTCAGCTCCTCCACTTTTAAGAGTAAGAAAAGGAAATCGGAAGGTGTGTCAGTCTGGATCAAGAAGCCCTGCCTTTCTCCTCTGGTTGGAGTAATACACTCAAGCCGTCATCAATGCCTTCGGCGCTGGCCGTGTTCACCTGCCGCCCGAACTCGCACCCGTTTCAGGAGCGTCACGTCTACCTGGACGAGCCGGTGAAGATCGGGCGCTCGGTCGCGCGCTGCCGCCCGGCCCAGAACAACGCCACCTTTGACTGCAAGGTCCTGTCCAGGAACCATGCCCTCATCTGGTTCGACCACAAGACAGGCAAGGTGAGACTTTAGGATTCGGTTGCTTGTTGGTCATGTTATATCTCCATGTCATGGTAATTAAACCAGTCTTGCACATACTGTAGTTAAATTTTCAGTGTTTTCTAACCTGCTATTATAGTTGTAAAACGAAGTATGGGGATACTTGAGCAGGACAGTTGAATGATTAAACGTGCTGTTACAGATTCACGCCCACATTAGTTCTTCCACTCTCCTTCAGTGCAGAGGAAAAGACTTCTTATTAGAGAGATGTGTACATTCAGTGTGGTCTTTTTCAGGCAAGTTTATCCAAATAAAACCATCGTAATACTCAGACTTTATGATGGCTGCATGATATTTGGGGGGGGGCATTGCAAGAGGTCATTGTCTCGAGATGAACTGATTAGCTCTATTTTGAATGAATTATTTCATAGTGCTTTCTTATATGACGACACAGTGGGAACAGCATCTCATAAATGCTCTGAGTTAGCCACGCCTACTTATTTTAATGGTGCTGTAACCATAGAACTAATAAATCTATTACGCTAACAAATTATTCTACTGTAATGATCTATATCCTCACCACCTTGTCCTAAACAATGTTGACTAATTGCTTTTTATTCTATTACAACACACCACTTGATTATATGTGTAACATTGTTTGAGCTGTTGACAGTAATTCAAACAAAATTTCTCATTTTAATGAATAGTTTAGCATAGCAGTTGATTTTGTTTTATCGGTTAACACATCAATGTGCAATATTTTTTTACTTGCTTGTTTGATGTATAGGATACAGAATTCTGTTAAGCTCGCAGTCACTGCCCCTTTAATGCTTTTTCTGCCACAGCTGCTTGGACAGAGATGAATGCAAAGGTTAATTTATAGACAACCGGTATCTGGTATCAGCTGATGGCTGAAACCAATGCTTATAAGTATTGCATCATTGTGAACTCAGTAATTTTATATCATCACAACTTTTAATTTATATAATTTATTTATATAATTTATATAAGAAATATATATGATAAGGTGTGTGTGTGTGTGTGTGTGTATATGTATGTGTGTGTATAACATACATATAATGTGTGTCTGTCTATCTATCTATCTATCTATCTATCTATCTATCTATCTATCTATCTATCTATCTATCTAGGTATGTATAGATGGATAGATACACACACACACACACACACACACACACATATAGATGGATAGATATTATATAGCTATATATATACACACACACATACATGTATATGAGAGAGATATAGATAGATGAGATAAGGTATATATGTAAATACGTAATTGTATAAATACCATGGATAACGGAAACGGTATCTGCAGCCAGTTTAGTGGCGGCATAAAAACAGGTGGTTTTGGAGAATCTAATGCTGAAAGAGAAATAAAAGGACTTTAGTCTTTACAGACTCCAAAGGGACAGCGTTGCCTAAGAAGATTATGATGATTAATAATTTTCTTGGTTTCCAATACTTAACTAAATTTTTATATTTTCACAGAGTAACATCTTTTCTATGAATACAGGATGTGTCTCCTGACATACATGTTTTCGAAAATGAGAAGCTCCTCACTGCATCCGATTCAGAGTAATCCATGCAGTAGTTATCCAAATAGGATGTTCTTACCACTTGCTTTTAATCCAAGTGTTGGCTACAATTAATCTTTAAGATGCATGTGATTTTGCTGTGCTCGAATGCTTAAACTGGCTAAAGGTTTTATACAGTAACGGACCTCGAGACAGTATGCAAAAACATTCACACTTATTGAACTGTGAAATCAATCCACAAATCGCATCACGCTGAACTGTGCTGCAGACAAAAAAAGGTGTCCATGCTGAAATGCTTCAGGAGGCATCACTTCACCTTGAATAAAAATGAACTCCAATTTAATTGCCCCGCTTTTTCATAAAGTGTTTTTTACAGACACCAAATGGTTTTCTCATTTGTGGGTTATGGTTTGATCGGATTTTTTACTGCTGTTTGAAGGCGACACTGTGCCTTACTTGTTACTCTCACCAACATCTAAATATTCCCGGTCTTTCTGTGTGGAGTTTTCATGTTCTCCGTTCATGTGGGATTACTCTGGCTTCTCCGGTTTCCTTTCACAGCCCAAAAAACATGCATGTTAGTTTAACCAGAAAGTAGCAATAGTGTGAAGAATATGGTCTTAGTGGTATTATGGCGCTAAACAATAAGTAAATACTACTGTTTGGAGATCTGTGTCACGTGACCATTATTTGTGAACATCTAAAAATCCTCTCCTCATCTACTGGAGGAAATTTTGTACAGAAGTTTTATCTTAAACAGTGACAATTAGTGAAGCATTTTCTGTACAGGAGTGAACAAGACATGTATAAATGACAGAAAGCAACACTATCCTGTGTTTATGATGATGCCATGTTCTTTCACAAAGACAAAAGAAGGTGTGTGTTTCAGCAAGCTGAACAATGAATCTATGTTTTTCCATCCTGTAATCATTTCCACTGATGTTATCAGATGGAGCTGTAGAAAGAACTTGTTTTGGGCAGAGCTGTGTCTGCGGCTCAGCTGGCAGTCTTGGGACTTGACAGGTTTATGTGGAGGGTGTTTCCCAGGTGTAGAACTAGACAACGGATGTCTAATCTATTTACATTGAGTGTCTTTTCTTTTTTAATCTAACTCAGCAGTTGAGGCTCAGGGCCCAATAATGGTAGTTTGGTGGTGCTGAGATTTAAGTGAGTTACCACTTAACTACCACTTAATTTTATTTTCTTATATATAATTGCGATAAGGAAATCCCGTAGGTTACGGTTATTGCAAGAGGAAATTCTTTTTCGACAATTAACTAAACTGATTCTGTGATCTAATCAAGAGAGAAAAAATGTGTGCAAAGAGCAACAAACTTTTAAGGTGCATACATGTAAGTTAGCCACGCCCTTTAAAAAACAAAATGCAGTATATACAGAATATACAAAAAAAATCTTTTATGCTAACGTAAAAGTTATACTGCACAGCCCTAGTCGCACAAACCGATACTAAGAGTAAGTGTTGTTTTATCTAAATGAGCTACAGGTAAAATGTTTGACGTGTTTATAAATGCTATGAAGCCGTTATATATCCTGGATGTGTGGGAATGCTGAAAGGTGTCGAGTGTTGGACATACTAAGGTGTAGTACTGAAAGGGTGAACGTCTCTCTGTGAGGTGTTTTTACATTCCCAACAGGTACAGTCCCAACAATGAGTGTGAGGACTTGATGTGTTCATTTCTATTTAGTTTTTAAAACATCCTACTGAATTTTACTATAACTTGTTACAACTTGTCATACACACACACTATCCTTAGAATCGTTATGATTACGCAACCAGCGTTTCTTCACTTGTAACCACGGCGATGCGTTTTATTTCCCCCTGCTGGCGTAAGGCCTGTCTGTGCTGGAGGTCTTTTTCAGGCCGGTCCTTTTCGCCTGCGCTTGTCACAGCAGGTACAACCTGTTTTAACTCATGTTAATGTCTGCTATCATTTAAAAACATTTCTGACTGGAACCTGGTCAGTTCGTATTGGTGAGATTCTCCCTTACACAGACGGAAAAATAAACGCATGGCTTTATATCTCTGGACTGACGTGGAGGTGCTACTGCTACACAGTGCTAAACTCCACAATCCAAAGTTCAACACTTCAGTTTTATCCATTTATCCATACCTCAATGTTGTAGCAGCCCAGGTTTGTAGCAACCCAGCAATTTATTGTTCGTGCAAATTACAACTTTAGTTTAAAAATGTCCTGCGAAGGACTGGTTGACAGTCCAGGGGGTACCCCTGCCTCTCGCCCTATGTGCTCTGGGATAGGTGCCAGCAGACCCCTGTGACCCCGAATTAGGAAATAAGCGGGAAAAAATGATGATTGTCTCTTAGATTTGTACTTCTAGCTACTAGCAAGAGTTTTTTTTTCCCGATGAGAAATATTACAATTTTGCAAATGTTGCTCTCCTGCCTGTAAAAGGGTTTTATTTTACTTCTTCCTCAGGCTACTCTTTAATATTTATCATTTAATCCTGCAATGATTTATTTTTTTTATAGAGCTGGAAAAACTAGCATTCTTTTGTCTTTGCCATCAGAATATTATTCAGTGTTTGATTTGTTAATTTAATACCCTGTCATAATTTAGTAAAAATCACAATGATTTTATTGTTCAAACAGAAATTCTGAAGGAATGTGGAGTCATAATCGACTGTCACAACTGTCTCACAATGTATTGTTAAACCCTTAATCAGGAGAGAGTTTTAAAACTCTTAATGCCATCACAGTCTTCAGTCACAGCCATATAAACTGCATGTGCATCCTGGCAATACAGGAAATCCTTCTGGCTGAAACTCTATTATAGTTGTGTATCAACTTTTTCACTGATAGTTTAAGCAGTGTGTCTGATATTTCCAGTCTTAATTCAAAATAAATGACATTCTAAGGAGGACAGTGATGTCATCATAGGCGCCATGGTATAACTGGTATTTCCTGACTGTCATGTTTCCATGAATATGATGACTTCAGTTACAGCAGGTTTAGATCATGGATTGAACCGGGTGTTTTATTTGTAGGTGAATGAGTGAATGTAAATTTGGATGGATGTATTGGGTTAATTGTTGAATGGATATTTGGGTAAATCGTTGGCTTGGTGGATAGTATGTATCGATAACTGTATATTTCAAGGGGTGGATAGAAGTTTTGATAGATAGATGACTGTATGAATGAATTGTCATAAATGATTAAGTTGCTAAACATGGGGATTGGTGAATAGATGAATAGCCCTGGATGGATATATTTGGTCAGTCATTGTATGGATAAATCAAAGATGTCATTTAATGTTAATGAAGATTAGATTATTTAAGTCATGTGAAAATGGGGCAAATAAGCATTTTTGGGGTGTTAAGTCATTCTAAATTCTAAACTAGATACTAAAACTAAAGATTTTTCTGATTTATTCTTTTTCTTCCCATCAGGATCCCTCCCCCCTTTTTTAACGAATAAGCCAGATTGACACTAAAGAAGTCTGTAAGTCATGTTTGCTATTCAGCTTTTGTATTGAGTAGAGGATGTGGATGAATGTGTTGCAGGGAAATAAAGAAAGCCAGTGAACGTGAAAGGGATTCAGGTTACCCTGACAACCATGATGTAAACTTGTAGTAGTGTTGCACATGTGACTGAGGGCAGGCAAGGGCTTTGTAATTGGCTGATGTAATTCTCAAGAGGATATATTTTTCTTTATATTTCTAAGTGCTAATAAAATAAATAAATAGCAGGATATAAATAATAATAATAGTAATGGGGATGTCTTTTGTTGGACTGAAGATTTTATAACGCACTCTAAAATGATGTGTACCATGTTTTTGTTCCTTTCTTTCATTGGCACCATCAAAACCTAGTCCCACCTGTACATATGCTATTGATTTGCTGGGGTCCAGATCTCTGGAACTTTTTTTCCCCCCCAAGTCCTTAATCTTGACTAATTTCTTGTTTTCCACTAAAAAAAGGTGGGGACGAGTGCCAGCAGCGACCTGGGCTGAAATGCTGTATGAAAGCGTTTTGTGGTGTCTAACACTTTGGATGTTAGCAGAAAATCATTTGTGTTGCAAAGTGGAGCTACCTCCCCAAACAGTCTTTGAGAGATGAGGATTCTGAAGGCCAAGGTCTCTGTAAAATTCTTATTTTTGAGTATGTGTACTGAAAATGTCCACTAGTTTTGAGAAGTTCAGTAATTAGTTCCATAGTTAGTGCTACCTGGTCAGGAATCCTGATTCATTAAACTTGTAAATGCCAAATTGGCATTCATGTGAAAATTTGCTTTCAAGGTTTCCAGCTGAATGTTGGATTCTTCCCCCCCCCCCCCAACAGCTTTTTCGCCCCAGTAGAGATGACTTGTCATATTTGAAAATGGTGGAAAGCGGCAATGCGGCAATTTTAGCTTAAAGCCGCTTTAAGTACTTCAGGAAAAATAAAACATTGTTTCTAGTTGTATATTTGCTATAGTGTCGTATGTCATGGCGAATGTGTATGTCCAATTTTTCATTCTTACTAACTGTAACCATAGTAATACTTAAATTTAGTACCTACTGGATTACTAAGTCCATTCTTAATGCAGCAAATGATAAAAGATGGTGATGTTAAAGGTGACGTTCATGCCGCATATGTTTTCTTTCACAGACGGTCCAATTGCTCGCTCTGTGACATCACGTCAAAATATCATGCTGTATAGTTTTCTCACCGTGGCGTATTATTAGCCCAGATTTAACTGTTAACTTTGTCTCCAACAAGTTTCTGGTGTCTTTACTGTTGCCAGGTTTGTATTTTTTCAGCTAATGAAAGTGTGACATCAATGCAGAAAATAGAAATTGTAATCTGAGCGTATGTCTCCCCTCGCACGTCTGTTATTATCGGCAGCTCTGAGACCTGACTGTTACTCAGCACCTGACTGACCTCATGGGAAGCATACAAAGCAGCTGTGCACAAAGCTCAATCGACCCGATGCTTTTTAAACCTGAAACGAGTCTGGTGTCTGGAAAAACTGACATTGATTTGGAAACATTTTCCTTTTTCACCCGTTTGTAATAAAAATATTTAAAGGTACTAACACACACGCATATAATAATGCACCTTTAACGTGTCAAGTGGTTTAAGATGCATTTGGCACATATTTTAAATCCTTCTGTGGGACGCAAAGATTCACAGCTTGTTCAGATCACCCTTATGGTGGAAAAGAAGGGAAAATGCCTCAAAGACTATAAATAATAACTGGTAGCATGACCACCGGACTCATTGAAAATTCATTGAAATAATCATCTGGGTTTTAAATGTGGTCGTTACTTGGCTGTCTATCGGAGGACCAGCGAGTCTCTCCATTAATTAGAAATGTTTGTGTGTTCCTTTGCTTTGGAACACCACCAGGGTGATTGATGTCCGGATTTGCATTTCCTTCTAAGATCTTTGCTCTTTGACCAAATTATCATATGGAGTTCTGGCCAATATTAAAGAAAGTAATGTTTCTGTGCAGGGGGATCTACGTTAAAATATCAGTAGCTCACTTCTGATGTGCCTCTGATGTTGTTTCCCACTTGAAAGGGCATTTTGTCCCTCAACTGAGGGTGTGTTACCCAATTTCCATTTTATTTAGTTACATACATGATTATCCACAGTACAACATATAGTATCTTGTTTTTCTTCGCATATCCCATCTTAGTAAGTTGGGGGTCAGAGCACAGTGTTAGTTATTGTACAGCGGCCCTGGAGCAGGACGGGTTAACAGTCTTGCTCAAGAACCCAACAGTCACTGACTTGGACCCAGGTCTTCCTTGGCTTTATTGGGAGCCTAGGTCTTCCTGGTCACCCGATCAACAACTCTACACCATAACCATTTGAGCCACCAACTCCCTCCTCCCCTACTACCCTCTATTTTACAGGTGTGGTGGAAAGAATTGAACTACATTTTTTTTACTGAGAAGAAAAGATTAAAATGTCCATTTGATAGTTGCAGCCTGGTGGCTTTAGCTTGTACCTGTCTAATGTTCAACAGCAGTAGGTAGAGTAGCCAAAAATAGCATTTTCCTGAAGTATAAATGTGGAAACTGAAGCTGAATTATGGGCAGATATTATCAGCGCTTCTTCCTGCCCACAGGTTTCCCCAAATAAATTCCATGCTTGAGCTCTTCAGCGGTTGCTATGGATGGCTTGGATATCATTCCTTATGTTCTCTTTAAAGTCTCTGTTACTGTACACACATCCCTACGTTCAATCATTCAACCCAAAACCTTCACTGCTGACCAGATTGAGTTTGAGGGGATTTTATTTCTTTGTTTTGATAGTTTTCCACATTGTGATTACAAACTGGTCATTATATCAGATTTCCTTTATAATGAGATTATTAAACTTCTGAAATTCTGCCGTTTATCCTGGAATAAAAAGTCTCTAGAATTAACAAAAATTGGGCTCAGTTTTATAT
>JAOTRA010000001.1:5594511-5609935 GCA_026260255.1 Pseudolaguvia tuberculata | reverse complement strand
GGTAGTGGTAGTTCAGTGTTTATGTTCATTGGAAGTCCCCCAGTTGCTCAGCCATATAAAGGTCATAAACGTACACCACTTTTGTGTGTGTGTGTGTGTCTGTCTGTGTGTGTGTGTGGAATTTTATCTGGGAGCGCGAATGAGAGCTCCATAGTTACTTGACTGTCGTTCACCTGCTACGTCACTGTTAAATATTAAACCAGAACAAACTTCGGTCCTTTTCTTAACCAAGAAAGGCTGGACAGGCATGAATCACAATTTGATCGGCTGTTGTCTCTCTCTCTCTCTCTCTCTCTCTCTCTCTCTCTCTCTCTCTCTCTCACACACACAGTGTCATTCAAGCACCACTACCACTACCTGTCGATAAGGTAAGACTGATTTTTAATGTTGTTCTATTTGTAAAGTGATCTGTGCGTGTTCATGAATCACTTTAAACACTAACTCAACTCATTGGTGTTCGTACAACACATTTGTGTTAGAAACGAAAAACGTCTCTGGTCGTTTAAGAAAAAGAAAAAATGTTTCTCAGCCGTGAATTTAAATACAACTCGACGTGACCTAATGATGGATGAGTGTTTACAGGTTCTTATAAATGTGACTCCACCCCTCAAGTTGCAACAAACATGGTGGTATATCCTCTCACAGGACAAGACTTAGAGAAACTATGGATGTATATCCTGATGCATAATCTGATTTATATCCGGATATACATATACAGCTTGTATAACAGTATATATTTACCCAAACCTTATTAACCCAATTAAAATATGACAAATACTCTTCCTGGTTACTACCGCTTACCTCTCCAGCATTTTGTAAGTGATGTTTTTAATTTTTTTGGTAAAATGTTACTTGCCCATAGGAGTGAATGTGTGTGTGGTTGTATTTCTGTGTTACCCTGTGATGGACTGGAAATCTGCCCAGGATTTATCCCTGCCTCATTCCCAATGTGTGCTGGGATCGGCTCCAGTAAACCCCTGTGACCCCAAATTAGGGAGTAAGCTGGTAAGAAGATGAATGAATGTTATTTCTTAGTTTGCACATTTCCTGCATTCCACATCTGTATGTTCTGTTGTGAAAAATTTATAGTAAATTATTTTTGTGTGGATGTAGATTTTACTCAGGTAGAGGAGAGTGAGTGAAAAAGAGATGGGACTGGAATGGGAATATCTTCCTTTTGTCTCTTATCTGATTGCTGTGTAATACTGTACTCATCTCCCGCTGATACACTCGCACTCGGCATAAACTGCTGTGTTTGTGTTGGCAGAAAGCAGAACCTGCTGCATCACTAACACGTCACTCGTTATCTATATCATTCATTTACTTATTGATCATGACGTTTGCGAATTATTTGTATGTGATTCTATCACTATTTCCATATATATAGGTCCCCACCCACCCACACTCGCATTACTTTTCTGGATCTCTCTCTTCTACCATTTCAGCTCGATTCCTGATTGGGCTCTGGTATAAGAGTGGTATTTGTGAATCTGGTTAACATTTCAACCTGTGAAAAAAGAGGAAGTGCTCAAAACTGTTATCTCCCAAAAACACATTTAAATACTGAGCAGAAGCTTCATGTTTAACCTTCCTGTTAGTTTCAGGTCACATTTGGTGTTTATTTTAATTTAATATGATGTGATGTACATGGTACACTTTTATAAAGAGTTAAAGGGACCATCGCATGCGACATGCACTTTTAGAAAGTGCGTGCGTGCGTGTGATTTGTTGATCAACTGTATCATGGACATTTACAGCTGGCCATGGTCGGTAAATATCACGTGGTATCCCTATGTTAATCCTCCTTGTAGATAGTCTCTGTTAATGAATAATACAACATTGAGAAAAATCTATAATAAACTCTGATTTATTAAAGACAATAAAGAATTGTGTGAAATTTTAGCCGATAATTTAGTTGCATGGCTGCGCATGTAAATCCTACTGACAGGTCAAGGTCATGTGACTTACATGTTCATGGCAGTGACCTTTCATAATAAATATCTAAATAATTTCCCTGTTATAATAAAGTCTGGGATTAAACACACAGATAGCTGTCTATTGGTCATGTACTGAACCCTGAGCCCAGAAACATCACAATTGTTTGTTTAATAAAGCACTTCATCAAAGTGTTTCAGGAACACGTGCCATTACAGTGCTGGCCTATCACTTTGCTTTTTTTTTCACCGGAGATACTTTACAGCTTTACAGATCTAATCAATAATGCAGTGACAATCCCCTTCATATCAACTGAGTGATTTAACTGTTCCTACGGGACACCGGCTTCAGAGGAATTCAGCTAGACAGTGTACACACACATTCACATCTTCCACCGAAAACAGGGTACTTAATTAGATTTCAGCTTACTCGCTAAGGTGATTAACGTCTTTACTTCCTGCCCATCCTGATGCTAACTGTTACTCGGCTTGGCAGGATGTGTTAATCGGATCTGCTCACATGATGCTCAGGGCACGTACTTCACACACGTCCATGTGATTGGGGAAGGGGCGAGGTGGTGTATAGTTGAAAATAGCCTGTCTGACTACCTCCCGGTATTATTGTGGAGGTTTGGTTTTATTTTGTCTCCTAATATTAGTTGATTTTGTTATGGTGGTCCAGACAAATGAATATTATTCCCTTTAGATAGACGAGAATGAGAACGGTTCGAGATGATACAAACTGCGGGTTCAGAATAAAAATAATCACTTGTCAGAAATATTCAGGATTTTTTTTTATTTTGATAATTTTCTTCTCTATTTAAATAATCTTACTGCTTGGCGTGCAGTAGAACCCGATCATCTCCATGGAATGTTATATTGTTTGTGGGAGAATCGAACAAATATTTAGACAACTTTTAATAACTGCAAGGGATTTAGTCTAAAAGCCAACAACTTATTCACTGTTAATCTGATTAAGAGAGAGATTTATGAATGTCACTAGTATTGTTCAGAGCACTTCCAAATGTGCAGGCAGACCATACCCAGACCCCAAGCAGTATTTTTGTGGACCTCTGGTATATAATATGTGGGTCAAGTAACTGGCTCACTTTTTCCACTGGCTTTAAGGAGTCAAGGATGAAAAACTTGCCCTTATGATTTAACTTACCATCATTTAAATTCTCTCTGCTGTGATATTTTTTGTCACATGACAATATTAACATGTTTATTATTAGTCTTACTCATTCTTTACTCCTCCTATTGGTGTATCTGTGCTGTTGGAAGGAGGGAGCGAAGAGGAGAGGGAAGAATGGTGTAGTCAGGAGATCCCTTCCAGATTTCTGGAATGTGGGCCGTGTTTGTGCTCTGCACTTTAAACACTGCACCATCATCATGTGAGTTCCACAGAAATGGACACTGTTGCTTTTAGACTTTTTTTCCCTTTCCTGTCTCCGTACACATGGACATGGCGATACACAGGAACTGCCAGGTTCCTTTCAGTGTTAAATTTGGACAAGGTCAGCAGATGTGTATTAGGTTAATTTAAGGTCGGATTCTTTGAAGTGGGGGAAAAAACATTACCAGTGTTGCTTCTAAATGTGCTTATGTGTATTATTAATAATTAATGAAACCACAAACGGTTAAAAATAAACCCGAAATGGTGCAGCACAGCTAGCAGCTGGTATCCTCCTTTAAAACCTTTGCCTGTTCTACTACACAGTCACGTTGTGTTCTGCTTTTCAGGTTGCTGCAAACACACCCAGTATGTACTCTCAGGAACTGTTTCAGCTGTCTCAGTACCTGCAGGTATGGGCTCGCACTGCCCCCTAGTGGATGCTTTGATATTTTTACAATATAGACATTTGAGAGGAACGTGCCACCTTATCTAATGCTGGTTTTGTGGTGGTGTATTTTTGTAATTCTGCAGGAGGCCCTGCACAGAGAGCAGATGCTGGAACAGAAGTTAGCCACACTGCAACGGCTCTTGGCCAGCACACAGGAGGCGTCAGAGAGCAGCTGGCAGGTACACTAAACACTCCCAATTCAGTGGTAAAATTCAATGTGTAAAATTTTGTGGTAATGCAGTGGTTAAGGGCTTGGGCTGCTAATGGGAATATCATGGAATATCATTGTTTGTGGTTGTAAATTGGCATAATCGGGAAAAGTGGATGAAGACTTTTTACACTTTTTGGTGTATAGAATGAAATTTTTTAAAAACTTTTTTTTTATTCAAACTTCTTGGGTGCATGTTTTATGCTGTTCACCAATCAAACATTTATTGTTTTACTCCGTATCTTCACAGGCTTTAATTGATGAGGACCGGTTACTCTCCAGATTGGAGGTGATGGGAAACCAGTTGCAGGCGTATTCAAAAGTAATGCTTTCAGAAAAAAAGTTTTTGTTTTTTTCTATTTAATCCCATCGCATTGCTAAATTACAAATATGTGCAATGCACCCAGAACCAAACTGAGGATGGTATGCGAAAAGAGCTCATTGCCTTAACGGAAGACAAACTCAACTACGAGACTACAGCCAAAGAGTCCCTGAGGCGGGTTCTTCAGGAAAAAATCGAGGTGGTCAGGAAGCTGTCTGAAGTGGAGGTAAGCGGCTCACAAACAGAACATCGCATTGACCCACTGGCAGCATAAAAAAAATCTCATGGACCAAAGGTTTTTTGCTGCCATCTGTTTGTTGAATAAAACTTTTGCATACTACCGATTTATATAGAAGAATGTATTAATTGGCATACCTATCTAATATTGGATGCCGCTACAGTGTCATTGTGGGATTTTCTTTTCTTCAGCGCACCCTCAGTAACACAGAAGACGAATGTACGCACCTGAAAGAGATGAACGAGCGAACTCAGGAGGAGCTACAAGAACTAGCCAATAAGTACAATGGAGCCGTAAACGATATCAAAGATCTCACCGACAAGATAAAGGTAATGCCTATTGGCATCTTTCTTCATGATGAGGAATGAAAGAAACCATTTTAACACCGTGTGTCATGAGTCTGTCTCTTTGTCTTTTAGCTTGCTGAAGGCAAACAGGAGGAGCTCACTCAAAAAGGCCAGAAAGAAACCAAGGAGCTGCAGCTGCGAATCGAAGAGATGGAGGAGAAAGAGCAAGCACTTCAAGCTCGCATCGAAGCACTACAGGCCGACAAAGACTTCACCAACGAGAGACTCACTGCTCTACAGGGTACACACTTACACACGCTTAGCAGCAGCATTTCTGCTGACGGATTTCTCTTTGACCCTGCCACCTGGAAGGGAGAATTTTATACAGTACAATTGTTTTGTTAAAGTTTATAAACGTCAGACAGAAAGTAATAACGAAAAAAAACCAAACAACAAACTTTTTCTAGGCAATTATTAATTTCATTTCAAACATCCGTGTTGTTTTTTTTTGGGTTTTTTTTTTACTCCACTGTCGTTTTTTTTTTTTTAGTCCGATTAGAGCAACTCCAAGAGAAAAACATAAAGGAAAACAACAGTATAGGTGAGTTGAGGGTTGCTCATGGCAGTTAGTGTCGGCTGCTTAACTTTGCATCACTTCTCCAACTAATTTGGCATGAGAGCTTTTTCTTCTGTTGCCTGTTTGACTTTTTTCCTGTTTGTCCTCTCCTGGCTTCTGGGGGGGAAAAGATGATTATTAGGAAATTAACAGCCATAAAGCTGTTAACTCTTTCCTTTCACATTTTTCTCCTTTAACAATGGAATATACTGTTTTGTGGAGCTTTTTGGTCAATAGTACTTTTATTCTTACTGATGCAGCTTTGCAGGTCATGCTTTCTGTTTCATACACATCTTAAATGAGACAAAATCAGTGGGAATTTCCTGTCCAAATCTTGAATGTACATTTGCGCTTTGCAATTTTTTTTCAGAATCCTTGTGCCGCCGACCATTTACAGGCAAACTGTTGCTGATTATTTTTATTTTAGTTTAATGATTATTATGCAGTTTGATCAGTAATCGGTTGATTAGCAGTGCATTTGTCAATAGCCAAAACCTCTCACCGATTATAGAAATCCCAGCAAAATCTACAAAACATGTTTGAATGGGAAATACAGAACATCCGATCCCCCTGCACCAGATTAGTTTTTACCAAGAGGAAAAATGAGGAAGTCCTATAATAATATAGCTATGATCTGAAAGCTCTTATCGCTGTTATAGCTTGGATTGAATTAGATGTCGTGGAGTTTGGTTTTATACAAATACTTTTGTGTTCCATTAAAATGGGAGTGACAGAGTTGAGCAGTGATGAATTAACAGTTACATTTGATTGGTTACTCTGAACCGCCAGAGCTGCATGCATGGTTATGCAGTAATTTTATTATTTGCCTACATGTGGCGTGCGGTAAACCACAAGCCATCAGTCTCTTGGAGGAAGGGTAATTGCAGTGCTGTTAGGAGAATAGAACATGCCAAGGTCTTTGATCAAATTGTAAACTTGGGGAAATGGAAAGCTTTACATCATACTAGGAGGTTTTTTTTGCAACTGCACTTTTGGGGATTTAATTTTATTTTAATAGACATTTCCATTTCGGGAATTTGGCATTTGCTCTTATCTAAAACAACATCATTTTTTTAGTCCAGCTGAGATTGAGCAATTGATGGTTAAAGGGCTGTGTTCATGAGCTCAAAACTTAGTGTTACCGAGAATCAAACCTGTGACCTCCTGGTCAGCAGTCTAACACCGTAACCACTACCAATTCCTGAAAATATAACTGAACTATACAATGGGAGACAAATATTGATCCAGTATAAGAGAAGACAATCGGTTATGTAAAATCCAGAACCGTCTCTGTCCCTTACAGCAAATTAACTCTGCATTAATGGTTCTGGGCCATTATTGGTTTTGAAGCCTGAGGCAGGTTAAGGGTCTTGCTCAAGGCACTGACGGTGACTGCTTGAACTGGAACAGCTCAGTATCATAATCGGCTTTAAATGTACATTTTAAGGGTCTTGCTAAGGGACCAGTTGGTGTTAGTTTGGTGGGGTTTTTTTTTATCTGCAGTCCAATACCATAACCTTTTGTGCCACTACAAAGTATTTGTTATAATGGTGGAAAATCTTCCCTGTCTTTGTGTTTGGAGTAAACATGGAATCAGACTTTAACCCAGACGTAATTTTTTGTGCCACTAGATTACATACAAAGTCAATGCAAAGACACAGAGACTCCAATGGGACTTCTGTGCATGTCTACAAACACCAACTCGGAAGATAATTGTTCATGAGCGAGTGGTCATGCATCCGACGTCTAGTTTAGCCTTTAGGAAACATTATATTAATTCTTCTGACGTGATTAATGCTTTAAAGATAACAAAAGGGTGTCTACAGTGGAGATTGTAGCTTTCTGTGCTTGTGTCCTTGTCCGGCTTTCTGCATCTTTGTCTCGCTTCATCTAACGTCCTATGTACGTACAGCTGGCGCTTTTTTTTTGTTTGTTAATTTAAACCACCACTTTAACCCCCCTCCCTTCCCCCCAATGCCACAGTCATGTTAACGCCGGGGCTCATTATCTCTTCAAAAAGCCTTTATTCTTATTTAATGGTGAGTTTTTCTTTCCTTGTTAGACCACTTTCTCTTAAAGAGTGGAGGAGACTGCACTATAATCCAACAGTTCATTGAGTGTCAGCGTGAGTACACCCAAATTTTTTCCAATGCCTTCCACAGTCCGTCCTTATGAAAAATTTCTCCAATGGAATTTGAAGCCACTGTTCTCGGTTAATAAGGAAGTCGCATCACGGTTTCAGCAAGGTGTTTCATATGAAGTATCCAAAGACACACATCATCCTGCTGTCTGGTATCACTTTTCCACCAGAGAAAGAGCTCAACCCATTTCCATTTTCAGTTACAATGTTTAGCAGACGCTTGTATCCAGAGTGACTGATTGGTGGCATTCATTCCAAATGAGTGACATAGGTCGTGTTGGCACCATCAGGAAGCACCAACATGAAAAGGTGCCGCTCTGGGAGGAAAATTGATCCTGATGTTTGTTGGGACCTCTGATGGTTTATATATTAAATATAACTAATTGCCCAGTTCATGTTAACCCCACAATCTGTTTGGTTGCGTTTGGAGAGTACTGGTGGAATGCTGCTGTTTGCTTAGTGAAGTGCGGTAGACAAGAGGAACTTCCTGTTTTGTCATCCAGATTTTCATCCTGGGCCTGTGATATTTTTTATTAACTAAACAGAAAAAAGAAGGCAGAGTATTGAAAATATTCCTTGGTCATTTTTTTAATTGTAATCTTTCCTCACAGTTCCTACGATTCTGCCGTTTCCTCGCTTCCTTTACCTCTTTAAATGGCCCGCACAGTAAATCGACCTTGCATGTCACCCGTTTCCATTTTCTCACTTACTTCCTGTTTACTTTTCCTCGGGGGGTTTTCCTTCTCACGTGCATGCCCTAAAGTGCTGCTTATAACATGCCACATATTTAATAAACACCTTTAACATTCTGTTATATCTGATGTGACTGAGGGATGGTTCAGCTCAGATCCAATGCAAACTTAGTGATTATAACTGGTTTAAACACTTGGTCATATGTTTCTTACCTCTCTACACAGCTGTGAAGCAGCTGAAAGGAGCCGTGGACTCTTCCATTCACAAGCTGTCTAACTTTGATGGTAAGACGAGGCGTTAAATCTTTTAACACAGACAATAAAAACTGAACCTGAATGGGTAGCCTAATAATTCTTTCGGCATTCAAAATTACATTTTGAACAGAGGCGTTACATATTCTGATAAAACATACAACATTCTCCTCTCAAAAACCTTTCAGCTTTTTATCTAGTTAATATGGATTTGGCACAGTAGTGGGACTGGAAACTGGTGGATCAGGGTTTAATTCCCAGCACCATTTAAGTTGCTACTGCTGAACCCCTTAGGTTCAGTTGTTTAAAAGTCAAGGACGTCTGTTAAATGCTGTAAATTGGTGGTATGGACAGGGTGTAAGGATTTGGTGTATTGGGGTGTATAGATGTATGGCTATTATATTCCTCCAAAGAATCCCGGAATTGTTGTACAACGGGTATTGAAGGCTGGACTAATTCACGCTCGCCATTCGATCCGTCAGCTAATCTGATCATGACATCATCTGAAGAACCATAAAGTAATGAATGAATGAATGAATGAATAAATAAATAAATAAATAAATGTGCATTGAATATGATGTTTTCTAATTTCAGAGGTTATAGATGCCCATCTTCAGAACAACCAGAGCACCGATGACAACAGTTTCACCAGTCCAGAGAAACTCGAAGGTCTGTACAGTTTTATTTTATAAGGGAGTCACGTGTAAAACGTTTACTCTTATCAGTAAGCCCTATATCCAAGTAACCAAGATAAACACATTAATGCAAACAGGAATCTAGCGTTGAATCTTATAACCATAATAAATGGTTTATTCTCCATGGTCTCTTCATCCACAGGCTTTTAGTCAGAGTGAATCCGTTTACCGACGGATCAGTCTGTGAATGTACTGCAATATATTAAATGCTGTGTAAAACATGCCCTGGAATATACACACACCGCTGTGCTGACATTGGAGCAAAACATCCCAGTGCTGTGTGAAGTTCTGGATTTTTCCACTGGCTGGGAAACAACTGCTTATTCTCTGGGATTAAAAGCACACCACCAGTAGCCAAACATTCCCATACAGGCAACCTGGAGCTATTTATTATTTGTTAGTGTGAAATTCACCAAAAGTAATTTTTCTGTCTCATTTACTCCCAGAAAAAGGCTGAAATTTGAAGCTACAATATGCATCAAATTGCATAATTTGATTGCATAAAAAACAATCTTACAAACTTGTAATGTTTTTGCCATACTTGCAACAGTTCCAAAAAAGTACTGATGTATTAGATATTAATTGGTAAGCGTTTAAATAGTAATTGAATAGCATGACTGAGTTACTCATGTTTATAATGGATAAAGAAAAAAGTCAGGACTCTAAAGCAATCTACGCCCATCCCTAAACAAAAGCTCCAACTATTTTGGAACGTAATCGTAATCCACACCCCCCTGCGCTACCCCCACCTACAAACGCTTAGCTTGGTTGTATGACCATTTGTGGTGAAGAACTCTCAAGCAGCCAACCCCAGGAGGTGGTGCATCTCATGACATAAAATGTTCTTATCTCATCTGAACTTTAACGTGTGAAGGTCCAGGGCTTTATCCTTTAAACACCTTAATCTAGGTTATTTTTCATTTGGCTTTGAGTTTCCTGGTTGGGACTTTTTGAACTTTTTGACTTTTCCATCTAAGTGGTGTCTTCCAACCTGCCCACAGAAAATCAGATGGATGCTAAAGAGTCTGACATGTCAGACACGCTGAGCCCCAGCAAGGACAGAAGCAGTGATGATACCTCAGGTACTTTATTTATTTATTCATTCATTTTAAATGTTTGTTTTTATGCGTTCTTGTATTTATGCTGTTTTTATTATAAATAATTTATAAATAATAAATCATTTTTCTTTAGACGGACAAATGGATGAACAGGAGCTGTGTGAGCCCCAAAACAGAGTCGCTCTGATTAAAGGTATTTTGTGTTTGTACATTAATGTTTATTTCTAAAGATTTACAGACAAACATTAATCAGAACATTGTAGGTCTCGAAACATTTGTCTGTGTGTTTTAGGTCTGATTGTTGGTGATCAGACCCTTTCATTCGTCAGAACTGTTTAGGTCTGAACATTACCACTCAGAGTGTTTTAGGTCGGACTCTTTATTTGTCTAAGCATAAGCGTAACTAGAGGAAGGTCTGTACTTAAGACATTTGATGTGTGTTTTTGCATTGCCAGTTCTTTACAGAACCTTTACCACCGGTTTAAATTCTGCAGTTACCCCATTTTCCCCTTCAGTGGCACCTTAGGAATGTAAACCAATTAGCAAGCATTTAGCCAGGACTGAATGTGGTTTGTGGGTGGTGGCTGTAGTTGTGGTGGTGGTGTTGGTGATTTGGTTCACTAGACATTTCAGGTACGTTTACAATATAAAGGTTAAAATCATTTTCCACTTTGCAGAAGACACTTGTTCATGTAGTCTTATTTTTTCATCAAATAGTCACATAATACATAACCAACATACAAAGCCTGTATTAAGTCATGAGTGGTTTGTCAATTTTCTAAACTTGGTCTGGTTTTCTCTTTGAACCCTCAGTGATGGTAATAACATTTCAGAAGTAAATCTGATCGAGATTAAAGTCAAAATAAAGCCACGGCTTAGTGTTTGTATGTGTTCTTAGTTATGAGCTGTGTTGGGACGGCAAACTTTAAACACTGCTTCTGCAATCATCTCTGGTATCCATCAGCTCACACACACACACACACACACACACACACACCACAATCACCACTGGAGAATTTCTGCTTCAATTTCTTTACAGGTTGTCAGAATAGCCTTCCCGAGCTGCTGTTTGGATGTGAACTGCCTCCCACCCTCATAGATCCTTTTGCTTGAGGATGCTCCAAAGATTCTCAGTAGGATTGAGGTCAGGGGAGGATGGGGGCCACACCATGAGTTTCCCTGCTTTTATGCCCATAGTATCCAATGATGCCGAGGTATTCCTTGCAACATGAGATGGTGCATTGTCATGCATAAAGATCATTTTATTACAGAAAGCACAGCTCAGTCAGAAACTTTTCAGAGGTAATTTTCACACCTTCAAAAACCCTAAATGGGCCGACCAGCTCTCTTCCCATGTTTCCGGTCCAAAACATGACTCCACCACCTCCTTGCTGACATCGCAGCCATGTGGGCCATGGTGGCCGTCCACCTGAACCATCCAGGGTTGCACAGCACACATCGGTGTAACAAGACTGTTTGAAAATTATTCTTCATGTATTGCTGGTCCCACTGCAGCCGTTTCTGCTTGGGAGCATTGGTTAGGGGAGGCTGAATAGAAGGTTTATGCAGAACTGCAAAACTCTGGATGATCCTACACCTTGATGTTCTCAGGACTCCAGAAGCACCAACAGCTTCAAATACCTATTTGCTGCTTTGTATTGGCATTTTAGCAGCTGCTCTCTTAATCTGACGTATTTGTCTGGCAGAAACCTTCCTCATTGTACCTTTATCTGCACGTACCCGTGTGTGGTTTGAATCAGCCACAAATCTCTTAACAGTACAATGGTCACGCTTAAGTTTTTGTGACATATCTAAGGTTTTCATACCTTGTCCAAGGCATTCAACTATTTCACGCTTTTCGGCAGCAGAGATTCTATGTTTAAATAAATAAGTAAATAGGGTTTTTTTTTTAAAGGAACTTCCTGGATTGACCACCAGGTGTCTCTAGATTCATAATCAAATATTTAAGGGCTTTTCAGAATTTCTTCTTGAAATCTTTGAGTGCTGTCAGTGACCATGACGTTTTGGTTTAGTGGAACCATAAAAAGTATATATTAACCCTTAATCTTGCTGTCTTTTCTCCATGTCAGAAGTCGTGACATCAGAACAGTGAATAAACACTGATTCCGAGCTATTTAAAAGCTCTCTAGTCTGCACTGTCTATTAACACTAACCTTTCAGTAATGGTGTCATTCATCTTTCAGCACCTGTTCATGAACTTTCAGCTATATTTGGTTTGTTGTGGGGTTAAAAAAAGGCTTCACAGCTGAGAAGCCTGCGTCCGTCTTTCCCCCCCCCCCCCCCCCTCCCCCCTCCCCCCCCCCCCCCCCCCCCCGTCTTTCCAATATGGTTCTCATCTGTTCACAGTGAGTTCATGTCTTTTTAATAAGAGCTTGATAACAGGCGCAGCCTGTGAGTAACACGCCAGGCTACACCATTGAGGAAGTGGCCTTTCAGTGCCTCGTTGTGTTCCTGAAATCAACGACTGACACAATAGCAGGCTGAGCAGTGTCGGGGAGGAGGGTGCGAGATGCTGGCATGTGAAATGCCTTATTACGTGCCTGCAGCTGGAGTCGGGCCGGAAATGTATAAACAATTAGGGTTTTTTTTTTCCAGAGTTAAATTAGGACTCGTAAAATTTCAGTGAGTGAGTGTGAAAGCTGCCTTTAAGCGTCGCTCAGTTAATCCTTCATTCTCCTGTAAATGGTGCTCTGCGGTTCGCTGTAACCCTGGATGATGCAGGCAGTTTGGCATGTCGCGTTGATTCATTTTATGTTTTTTGATTGAGCTGGAAAAATGTTTATAGTTAATTCAAGAGTCATAAATCTTCAGTGATGCATTCGCATGGAAGTGACCGCGATTGTTCAGTTTTTTTGTATCCCAAAGCTTACAATGACCACATTCATTATATCGACAGCTGTGAGTCAAGTCATCAATCGGGGAAGTAGAAGCTCAGACTGCTGTTGAGAAAATCATGGGCTCAGTTCCACGCACCATTAATCTGCCACTTCTCAACCGCTTGATAAATCTAAACCGCATTGAATAAAACTGACCACTAGATGGCAGAAGAATTTTTAGAAATTCCTTCTTTATTCTATCTTCAGTGTGTAATCGGTGCCCAGTGACACTGGGAGTCCTTCTCTTCTCACAGCTTTATACTAGCTTCATCCCCAAACACAGATATAATTAATCATGCAAGTAAATTTCCTACAAAGGGAATACAGAAAGGATATTCGCCTCGACCGCATCTTACGGTCTACGGTTTGGCATTTGGCAGACGCTCATATCCAGAGCCACTTCCATTTGTTCTCTTTTTTACAACTGAGCAATTGTGGGTTAAGGGCTTTGATGGTGGGCCCCCAGTGGTTGCTTGGTGGAGGTGGACTTCGAACCCTGGTCTTTCTGCTATTAGTCCAACACCTTAACCACTAGGCTACCACTTTCCACGCAATCTTCTACACAAGATGACAGAAGCCAATCATTGAAGAGCTTTTAACAATCACTCATCATATGACAATATAACAGAACTAATCAATTTATATTACTAGTATCTACATTAGTTATGTGTAGTGTTGCTCTACAGCGCCACGCTAGCTCCTAAAACGTTGTAATTGCAGCCTTTAATATGACACCAGATCCAACAGTTTGATGGAATAAAATCTTATTGTTGAGTAATTGTTTCAGCCTGACAGCTTTGGTTTATTTAAAACTGCAGTTTTACTAATAGTTTGCTGACTATTTTGTTGGATTGGAAGTCTGTTACTTTAAACATGACCTCATCTGGTGCCGTTTTGGTCTCTACTGAGATTTGTGTGTATTAATTTCCTTTACTTTCTCATTGCAAACAGTATTGCCAGATTGGGCATAATTCTCCTGCGAATGGTCACCATGAGCCAAAAATGAAAAATAAGTATTTGTCCTCTGGCTCTTTTCACCTTATGTAAATCTATAAGTGGTTGAAAAATAATTCCGCTGTACAAATATTTATTTTTAAAGTAAACTTTTGGTGTAAGTGAAATAATGGCAACATCATCACTGATTGATTTCTGATTGATTGACCTCATGCTCTGTTGGTTTTTATTGAACAGTGTTTCATAGTATATTTGTAATTATTTTACTATTAGTGGTTTTGCAACTCTTTTGGCCACTGCTCAAGCTTCATACAGTGATGGTCATCATAAGACGCTTCTCCCTCAGCTTTAGAGGATATAACGGAAACGGCACTTGTGCTTTTAAAGGTAAAGCCGGTTATTGCTGTTGTAGCATACGGATCACGTCATGCCTTTTCATTAAGTCTGGTGGCAGAAGATCAGACGAGGGGAGTGTTTCCTCACATCATCTCTCAACTTGACAACACGTCTGAACCCAGTTTAAAAAAAAAAAACGACAACAAAAAAAACCTCGAAAACCTCACTCAACCGTTGTCCAATCACTTTGAGCTAAAATCAGAGTATGACATCAGTGCTCACGTTAAATCTTCATGTTTATAGAAAGACCTGAGGTTTTCTCCAAACCCCATTATTTCTTACAGCATGTGTTCGGATCAGGAAAGGGTGGGGGTGGGGGTGGGGGTGACCTTCTGTAGGGAAGCTGGAAGGAAACTTGCAGCATTAAATCGCTACCAGATTATGGATATAGCATTGCGGTCAACACCAATGAAAATCTATAATATAAATGTTTATTGTTGATGTTTTTACTTTTGCCACCTTTATTTTTGTATTCAGAAACAGAAAACATACTTAAAAATAAAATGGATGAATTACATCCAGCTTTTGTGTTTACAGCATTTGGTTGACTCTCTTATCCAGAGCAACTTACATTTGATCTTTTATACAGCTGAGCAATTGAGGGTTAAGGGCCTTGCTCAGGGGCCCACAGTTTTGTCTTGGTGGAGCTGGAAATCGAACCCCGGTATCAGTCTAAAACCTCATCCATTATGCCACCACTTCCTTACTGATTTGGTTAAACCAGTTCTTTTCAAAGTGTGTTTTGTTTTGTCACATATTACACCACTTTTGCGAAGCTGCTTCTTCTCCTTTCGGCTGCTCCCGTTAGGGGTCACCACAGCGGATCACTCTTTTCCACACTACCCTGTCCGCTACATCTGCCTCTTTCACCCCAACTACCTGCATATCTTC
>JAOTRA010000001.1:5559679-5590540 GCA_026260255.1 Pseudolaguvia tuberculata | reverse complement strand
CCTGACTTTCTCATACAATACCACAACTCCTCTCTCGGAACCCTGTCGTACGCTTTCTCCAGATCCACAAACACACAGTGCAACTCCTTCTGGCCTTCTCTATACTTCTCCAACAACATTCTCAAATCAAAGATGGCATCTGTAGTACTCTTCCTTGGCATGAAACCATACTGCACCACGTTTGAGAAGCTACATATGCAAAATGGTAGCTCGGTGGTTAAGGTTTTTGGGCTGCCAAATAAATTTTATGTTCAATTCCTAGTATGATCAAGCTACCAATGCTGTGGGCCGTTGAACCTTAACCCTCAACTTTTAAGAAATGTGAGTCATGTTAGATAATAGTCATATGCATGTACTTGTAATGTTCCTCTCTCTGTATACATATTTACGTAAGGTACAGTTGGACTCGACTGTCTGTTGTTGATTGATTTATATCATCACTACCATTGATGGTTGATACGCTGCTGACATGTGCGTGCGTTTGTGTATGTGTCCAGATGAACTGCAGAGAGCCAATCTAGAGCCTGGTGACACAGAACATGCCATTCATCAGTTGCACAGCGAGTTGATTGAGGCACAGGAGCTCGCCAACACCGGCAAGCAGAAATGTCTTGAGCTACAAGGTACCAACCTTTCTTATGAAAACTCTGACTGAATCTTCCACCAGAACTGTAAAAATGTCATTCATTTTATTTGAATAACTGAAGTTTAAGCGAGTTGATTGTTGCAGAGAATTAAACCCAAGCGCATACATTCCCATCAGCTTATATTCCAGTTCACCAGTCGTGTAAACCTGTAAATCAATTGATTATTACATGGTTTATATTAGATTTATAAACGTATTACCTTTTTAACATTTACATGAAACATGCTATAAATGATAAACTAATGTGCATTAATTATTTATAATGAGTTCATTACCATAGACTTAACCTTGCACCCCCTCTTCCACAGCTCTGCTAGAGGAGGAAAGACGAAGCAACAGGCAACAGAAGGAGGAGTCGTCTAAACAGATTCAGTACCTGCAGAGTGAGTGGGAATTCCAGTGACAGCTCTACATTTAACAGAATTATTATTTATTTGTATTAGTCCTATTTCAGCGATCTTGTTTTCAAGTTAAAAAGTGAGGCTAAAATCTGGACGGAGCTGTTTGTTTATAGATATTAGCTATTTTATGTTGTAGCCTAAATTTTTTCCTTCATCCTTTTGCAGGCCAGCTCGCCAAGCTCCAGTCCGACATGGAGTCCCTGCGTGAGCAGAGAGAAAACACCATCTCCAACACACGGGACGAACTCTACAGCGCCCAGGAGGAGGTCCTCATGCTCCGCCATGCCATGGAGGCGGCTATGACTGAACGAGAGCGTGACATCGCCTCCCTGCAGGAGGACCTTGGCACCGTCACGGCCGAACTAGACAAGTGGAGAAAAGCGGCGTCCAAATACGAGCAGGAGATCAGCACCTTGCAGGAGAACTTCAAGCTGCAGAGTCAGCACCAGCAGCGAGCTTCACAGCTACAAGGTATTAATTTTGTGGCAGATTTACACAATTAAAAAATTATTTGTAACGTGTAGACTAACAGGCTCTATTTTTCTCTCTGTCTCTCTCTCTGTCTCATATATCTTCCTCTTATTGTGTGTTGTGTACAGCTGAGTTAGAGAAGTTGCAGGTCGAGTGCTCTATCCTTCACCAAGAGTGCGAGTCTCTGCGCTCGGAGAAAGTTACTCTGCTGGAGAAACTACACGGACTGGAGGTGGAGCTCAGCAGGTCAGTGTGCATCATCACTTCCTTTATAAAAACCGGTTTAACCTTACGGTAGACTTCAAGTCAAATTTATATTACTTAATTGTTTCTACTTGGTTGATGCCTTATTTTATATGACTGTAAACGCTTATTTTGTGTTCTAAACATCACAGCTGTTTTATTAAAAATGTTGCAGTAAATTTAAACATGGATTTCTTTAATGGAAATGTCATAGAATTTGATTGGTAATGTGTTCGAAGCTCAGCTGTGGTCAGTCTATGATATGTAAAGTGATGAAAGGTTTTCATTGTGCAGCTCCAGAGAGCAGAGTGCCACACTGAGCAGCAGCCTGAATGCTCTAGAGAAGACTCAGGGTGACCTGGAGAACAAACTGGGTTCTATACAGGACAGGCACCAACAGGACGCCAGCAGGCTGAAGGTGGAGCTCGACCGGGCCGAGACACGCACCAAGAGCCTGCAGAGAGAGGTACAGAGTGTTCACTGATTACTGCAGCGTGACTGTTAGTGTAAAGTGCACTATAACACCCTCTTGCTCTCGCTCTCCCTCTCTCTCCCTCCCTCCCTGTCTGTGTGTGAGCAGTACGACGACACCCAGAACCAACTGTCGGACCTGCGGCAGAGGTACGAGCAGACTGAGCAGGAGAAGCGCTCCATTACTGATGAGCTGGAGCAGTGCAAGGTCAATCTGAAGCTGCTGCAGGAGCAGGGCAAGAATGTGAGTGTACAAACACGCCACCTAGTGTCTCCTTTGTAAACCGGGGCCTTGTGCTGTATTCTGTATGATAGACCAGAATTTTTTTTTTCCAAGAAATTGAAAAATAATATCCTTTTTGGATCCTGGATCAACATTCTAACCACTCAGTCTGATGTCATTAAATCACAACATTTAATAATCAAAAGAAAAAAAATGGAGGAATTTAGCTGCACACACATCTATTGTTGGTCATGAAGGTAAGGGTAATGTACACACACTAACTAATTATGTAGTATACAGATGTTGTTCAGTACAGCTTGTGATGTATTAACTGTCTTTTTAAGATTTTAAAGTTACAGCTATCTGATAGGCTAGTCATATTAAAGAGACTCTGATTGGCTAGTAGGGTAGCACGATGGCGTAGGGCGTGGCACACAACAAGAAGGTCCCGGGTTTGATTCTCGGGCCAGGAGTTTGCATGTTCTCTCCGGGCTTGCATGGGTTTCCTCCCACAGTCCAAAAATACATTAGTATTACGTTGTTGTTGATTTCTAAATAGTCTATGAGTGAGTGTGTGTGGTTTTGTCTATGTGGCCCTGCAATAGACAGGCGACCTGTTCAGGGTGTACCTCTGCTTCTCGCCACTGGGATAGTGCGCATAGGCCCAAAATTGGGGAACAAGCGGGTAAGATGATGAATGAATGAATGACTAGCCAGCAGTCACTTGATCTGTTGTGCAAAAGTCCAGCTCAAATTTATGGTTCAACACTCCATGTTGGTAGAAAAGTGCATGTGGGTGTGTGTAGGTGTTTAAGTCTTCCTAGAGCTCCTGAGGCTGGTAGATTATTCCTCTAAAGCAGGGGAGCCCAAACTACGGCCCGCGGGCAGCTGCGGCCCGCAAAGTCTTCTCATCCGGCCCGCAGAACCCTTTTTATCTACGAATAAAATTATGGAAATATATGTGTAATATATGTGCCAAAATCAGCTGCCGCTTATGTGGACGTTACGTTTTTGAGATGAAATACCGCCATCTAGTGGCAGAGTTTTGAAATGGGTTGCTGCCTGCAATTCCGTTCAGTCTTTCAGGGGCGGTGCTATTCATTAAGCAGCAGTTTCGCGGAGCTTCGCTGCTGATAAAGTGCTTAGATAATCGCTACGTCTTATTAAATGAGTTTGGAATGTTTTTAAGCACTAAAAAACATAAAAACAAAATACTATATAAAAGTTAATTCAGCTCCTAGTTGTTATTTTTCATGATGTGTGTGTCTCACATGCGTCTTTATTGAGCTGCGAATTTGGACCTTGAGTGTGTAATCGGCCCCTAAACTGCTGTTTGATAGTTAATGCGGCCACTGGGCTGAAAAGTTTGGACACCCCTGCTCTAAAGTCTCAGGAAAAGCATTTATTCATTCATCATCTTACCCACATGTTCCCTAATTCTGGGTCACAGGGGTCTTCTGGTGCCTATCCCAGCTCACATAGGGCGAGAGGCTGGGGTACACTAGATGGGTCGCCAGTCCATCTCAGGGCAACAACCAACCACTCACACACACACACATTCACTCCTATGGACAATTTAGAATCACCAATTGACCTAATCTGCATGTTTTTGGACTGTGGGAAGAAACAGGAGTACCTGGAGGAAACCCACGCAAGTGCGAGGAGAATATGCATGCTCGGCACAGAATGATCCCAGGACCTTCTTGTTGTGAGGCGAACATGCTCTACCACTACGCCACCGCGCCGTCAGAGCATAAAGCATATTTTTACTTTTTGACCAATTGGAAGTCCACACTGTGAGGAGTCGTCTCTTCTGCATTTTATGGAATAGTAAAGCTGACATTGTATCCATACTTTTATAGGAGTAATAGACTATTCAGTAACTACTGTAATTCTAAAAACTAAGGATTTAGACCAGGACAGAGACTGCCCACCTTGATGCTACATTTGTCGTGTGTTTTGTAAGGAAGCATGCATTTTCAAAAACGGCCCATATATTTTTACCAATTGCAAACTGTGCCATGTGGTGGAGGCTCCGCCCACTTACAGCATCTGTTTCCAGGACTTTTTCAGGCTGGAACAGAAACAGGAATCAGGTTCCTGTTTGAGCCTTACAACAAAGATGTGTAAAACCTGATCTTTCTGTTTGTTTTCCCTCCATACTTCATTTCCCATCTTCCCACTTTACTACACTACAGTAGTGAGTCCTGCTTACAACTGTTCAGTAGCTCCACTAGACTCCACCACACCTCACTAATCACTGTTTACTGTTGATCGAGCAAGAAAGTCACACGGCTTTCCTAGAACCGTAACGTTAAAGGACCTTCCACCACCTTGTCTACCAAGGGGTCGGAATTACTGTATGCCAAAGTCCTAATGAGAGAAATCACTTAGGGCCACTGGTAAGAATAAAGCGGTGGGAAATCTTTTAACACGGTTCTGCACTGTTTCTCAGAAACATGTCTTAACACCTCGCTGTCCTCACTGTCCTGCTTCTAGATGTTGGAAAATATCCGTGGCTGTCAGACTTTCAATGATTTTGTTTGATTCAGCTTGTTACAATGCGTCAAACAAACCTGTTATCATTATTGTTATTATTTTTGTGTGTTTTGATTTGTTTTAAGGTTGATTTTTGTAATATCCCTTCCCTCCTCTAGCCATCCATATTGCAGCCTGTCCAAGCCATTTTCATCGGTCTTATCCTGGCTTTGCTGTATTGGTGCTTCGGCCAAATGTGGTAAAGGTACACAGCGCTCCTGTCCTGTCTGTGTCTCCTGTTTCCTGTGGTTGTTGTGTTTTTTTTCTCAGCATCACGTTTATCACATGTGCATGGCCAAAAAACCCCTTTCTCTCTCACTAATGCTTTAACCCCAAATCCCTTTTTTTGTGCTTCAGCAACACTTTCTCCACACAAAACCATCTACTAATCATTGGTCTGTTATCTGTCTTTGCCTGGACAACCTCTGGAAGCCAAACACTGCAATAGGGATTTTGTATTATTTTGGCTTTTTTTAAATCATGCTTTATTTTCATTTTAAACTCATTCCTGTCCTCTATTTCATTCTCTCTTTTTTTGAAGGGGTTTTCTCCTCTTTCTCTCTTTCTGTCTCCGGCACTTCCAGCGCTTTGAGAGCTGCTCGGTCTGCCATTATCATGTAAATGTGGTCATTAACTACCCCACTGTTTCTCTGCATCTTTTTAGAGCACTTGGATGCCGATGGTCGCCGTGGCGGTTGCCGTGACTGCGGCGGTGCTGTATGCCAGCCTGTCCAAGAACTCCTCCTGAAGCAAAGAACCAATCACAATGCAGCATGGCTCACAGTCACTACAACGTCATGTGGTGTTTGTTTGTTTGTTTGTTTGTTTGTTTTAATTCTGAGGTCAGACGTGTCCCAGGTGTTCCCTCTGAATGTTCAGCTCTGGGGTGTTTAGTGTGACTACATGCAGTGCAAATGTACATAAACTAGAGAAAATACGGGGGTATAAATGGTCTTCTGTTATAGATGAAATAAATGTGCTTTTTTTTTTGTTAGTTGGGAATCTCGAATAATAAAGTGGCCTAAACTAGGCTCTATTTTTTCCACTTCTTCATGGGTACCAAATGTTGTTCTGTTCACCTTTTTACGCGGTGCCGCTTTCGACCTCATTGTGGTGTTTTGATTTATACATGCAAAAGCCTAATTATGATCGTAGACAATTAGGCACAAAGTGCCTGATTTTAAATGCGTGTTAACTCTCTCTCTCACACACACACACACACACACACACACACACACACTTTTGTTCCTCCGGTGCTCCACTAACACCATCCGTTCAAGTTCCTCATATCTGGGAAAGGTGGAGTGTCGCAATAGTCCGTTACAGCGAACCCATGGTGACCCTGCCGAAGGAGATACCGGAGTGTAGTTTCATTAATCATCTAAAGACACTACAGGACCTTTTGGTTTGGAATGTAGAGACTGGGTGTAGATAGGTAGGTCGCTAAGTGGGTGGGGTAGCGGGTATAGAGCATAAACTGTTAGCCAGTGCGATTAGGATGGGATGGTTTCCCTCCCTCTGTCTCTTTTGCTCTCCGTTTCTCTCAACTCTCTTTTTATCCCCTTATCTCTCTCTCTCTCGATCGTCACATTCAGACTGTTTTCTAGTACCTCTTGTACATGACTCTAGGGTCTCACTGCCTTATCTGTATACTTAGCTCTTCTTTTTAATAAATAGTTACTTTTTTTCTTTGTGTTTAATCTAAGGTGGGTTTTTTTTTTTGCTTTGGTTAAGCGTCATTCAAAGCACATTGACAGTGAATTTCTTTATGGTGTGATTAAGAAGTTTATTGAGTGTGTATAAACAGAGTTGTTGGAATTGAGGTGTGTGTGTGTGTGAAGATTTCTATGCCGCTGGTCCAGGTTGTTTTCTGCGCTGTAAATAAAACTCAGTTCTAAAGCCAGTGGCCGGAATGTTCCACCTTGTTAAAAAATAATCTTTTTTTATTTTCAATGAAATGCAAAAACTAATTAAAAAAGCGTCTATGGGAATTTTTAATCTAATGCAAAGCACGGTGTAGCAGAATGAGCTCCACCCCAAAGCCTCCAATCTGCCACTTCTCAGCACTTCATCTTTGGACATTTTTTAAATTTATTTTTTATATGTAGTATAGTATCAGATTGTAAAAGCTCTTCCTTCATTCACTTCTAAGGCAACGATTTAAACCTTGGGGTTGTTTGTAAATATGTATTGTACGAAATGTATGTGTGTAAATGTATATAATATTCACTAAATAAAGTCCAACATCAGTGGCACCCATCACGTTGAATGTTCTGATACAGATATAGAACCAGAGGATTGACAGGGTGGCCACCAATTAGCATGCCATTTAAATTCTCATTGATTTTTTTTTTTTTTAATTTACACAAACCAAATGCATGATTGTTGCTCCCTTTTAAACAAAGACTGTTTTCTTCATGCTTGTTAACGCTCAATAAACTAATCCGGTGGCCTGACGTCTGGATTAAAGCTCAATAAAAATATCATGACGACACATTAGCTTGTCCATTAATATATAAATGTGAAGCTTTTATTACAGCGGCCCAGAGCAGCTCGAGATACTCACACTGTCCACTTTAATAAGAACCAGAGAGCAAGGGTGGGAGGTTCAAACAGGTTTTGTTGTGGTTTTCTGGCACTTGCCAAATCCTGCAAATATACATGTAAATATAAATGTATTTGTTCCTGATGGGAACTTGAAGTGAGACGAGATGGAAGGAGTGTGAAAAGAGAGATTCTAAAAGGGTGGGAAGTTTTGCTCCTATAGGAACGTGTCGCTATTCTGACACAGACTTTTACACAGAAAACACAAGTTCAAAACTGACAGGCTGATGATTTCAGTTCTATGAATTACAGATTAATTAGATTAACTGATTACAATCATTTATTTGACCAACTATCTAGTCTTAGAAAACACACTTGGAAAATTCATTCATCTTACCTGCTTGTTCTCTCAATCCGGGGTCATAGAGGTTTGCTGGATCCTATCCCAGCGCACATAGAGCAAGAGGCAGGGGTACACCTTGGACAGGTCACCAGTCCATCGCAGGGCCACACAGACACCACAGGACACACATTCACTCCTATGGGAATCATCAATTAACCCAATGTACATGTTTTCGGACTGTGGGAAGAAACCCACACAAGCATGGAGAGAACAGATCTTCATGCCAGGAATGAAACCCAGGACCTGTTGTTGTGAGGTGACCAGCTAACCTTTAGCTTTCTCTCATTCTGGAGAGAGGAACATCTGCTATGTCCTGGAAGAAGGAGATCAGGAGCCTGTTAAAGTCTGCTCTAGGACGGCTGATCTGGGTGGGCGCCCCCTAAGCTGTCTGAGCCTCGGGTGAATGGTGTGTGTGCGCACGCAGGATGAAACACCTTTAATAAGAAAGATCAGAGAAGAATGAGCAGACTGGTCTAAGCTGACAGGAAGTCTGTAGTAACTCAGGCGGAACTTAAAGATGGGATCGACGTCTGTACAGGATATCATCTATAATCACACGCTGCTGGAACCCAGGTTCCGTCTCACGCCTGGTTCCTCTTAAAGCTTCTTTCTAACATCATCTGAGGATGTTTTACCTTCTTTTTGAGAGGGTAAGACTGCAGACAGGAAGTGTGTGTGTGTGTGTGTGAGAGAGAGAGAGAGAGAGAAAGGGCAGGACCAGTAATCTCGAACCTTGGATTCTCTGACTGTATGTTGCTGTTAGCAGTATTAGACCCCGGCCTTTAGAGGGCGCTCATTGCTGCTAATCTGGCTAATTATTGTCAACCTTTGTTTATAAATCTAACCACCAAAATTGATCCATTTTATTTATTGTAGCTGTGTTGCTTACATCATAATGACTATTTACGATTCGGTAGCCCAGCGCAGGTCCCTTAACCTTCCAACTACTCCATCCCACAAGAACATAAATGTAAATCCCACTGGAGAAAAATGGTCTACCAAAATACACATAAAATGGTGGTCTAAAGTGTAAGGTTGGTCTGCCAGTCACACGCAAAAAAAGACTGAAACTAATGGTAGACTTAAAGTGAGCTACCAGGAAACGCCTCCAGGTATGACCGGTGTAAAATGTCTCTAGGGGACGTTGGAGATGAATCATTTGATGATGGGTCCAACCCTCAGGCTGTGAGTTGACAAGACTGCAGAGATAAGCAGAACCTTGGACACAGATTATCTGGAGAAAAAAAGGGTGTGGTACTTGTGGTGCACCGAGCCAGACACCGAGTCTCATGTGAACCTGTTTCTCTGTGTCAAACGTCAAAGCGGAAATGCCACACACACACACACACACACACACACACACACACACACACACACTTGTGTGAATGATTGGGTGCGGTGGATGTGATGTGATGCTGAATCATCAGACTGCATTCCAATCATAACACAACCAAAGAAACATCCAGAACATTAAAATATCCGTTCATTCATTCATTCATTCATTCATTCATTCATTCATCTTCTTACACACTTATCCCTATTTAGGGGTCACGGGAGTCTGCTGGAGGCTATCCCAGCACACAAAGGCCGTCACAAGGCCACACATAGGCAAATAATCACAAACACACTCACTCACTCACTCACTCTTATGGCAAATTTAGACTCACCAATCAACTTAATGTACATGTTTTTGGACTGTGGGAGGAAACCGGCGTACCCAGAGAAAACTCACGCACGGAGAACATTCAAGCTCCTCTTGCCCAGTAATCGAATCCTGGACTTTCTGGCTGTCAGGCCACCGTGGTAACCGCTCCACCACCACACGCCCATAATTACACAGAACGTTAAACATTTTCATGCGCAGTTGCGTTCCGGCTTAAATGCATGACGTAATACAGTAATATATTTGTCACCAAAAACGTGACTACGTAATCATGGCGGATGTGGAACTCAATTTATAGGCATTTCATTCATACAACACACCATGTGATTTTAGCGAACCGTTAACGTGTGTATTCATGCAAATGGTGAGATACTGACGCGTCACACACTTTTTTTTTTACATTAACACTGTTCAGGTGTGTGTGTGTGTGTGTGTGTGTGTGTGACGGGTCGCGCGCTAATGCGTTCATTAGTAAAAGCAAAAGAATAGTGAGCGCATAAGTGGCGTCATTGTGATGGTTAGTGCGCATGCGCAGGTAGGGAGCTGTGTACTGCGGGACAGACGGAGTTCAGTTCAGACGCTGCTCGATAGAGGAACCGACACACACGCGCACACACACACACGGTTACGTTAAATTAAAAATAATATAAAATAAAAAACCTACTACAAAAGAACCGGAGTTTCACCGACAGACTGCTAACATGCCGGAAACGGAGAAAGACCTGGCTGAGGACGCGCCGTGGAAGAAGATCCAGCAGAACACGTTCACGCGCTGGTGTAACGAACACCTGAAGTGCGTGAACAAGCGGATCGCCGACCTGCAGACGGACCTGAACGACGGGCTGCGACTCATCGCCCTGCTGGAGGTGCTGAGCCAGAAGAAAATGTACCGGAAGTACCACGCCAGGCCAACCTTTCGCCAAATGAAGCTCGAGAACGTCTCCGTCGCGCTGGAGTTTCTGGACCGGGAGAACATTCGGCTGGTTTCCATAGGTAAACCCACGTGCTATCAGAATTCCATTAGTACCGTTTATTTTCTGTCCCACTGGAACATTTATAATCACACAGAAATAATCTCCTACTAGAGGATATTTATTAATGCACCTGTCACACACACACACACACGCGCACGCACCCCCCCCCCCCGCATCCCGTTTTACACCAAAAAATACAAGTCGGAATAACATGAAACCAAAAAAAGTTATATTATAAAAGGTGACCAATTAGGAATCTTTCTGTGAAAAGTACCTCCATAAACCAGACCACTCCCAGACCCCCTGTATCCCAGATTAAAAGTGACATTAGACTGAAGCACTAACTTTAATTTCAATAAATTCGAATGCATTTTATAGTCTTATAAACACTCAGTTTTTACATCCCACCTGTACAATTCATCCCACCACCGCCACACCCACTTCTACCACCAACACCATGACCACCACCACACGCATGGCTGCCACCACCAACACCCCCCTTTTTTAAAGCCAGATTAGATTTTTTTTTTTTTTTTTTTTTTTTTACAAATTTTTAATATTAAAAATAGTTAAAATTGACAGTAAACGTAAATTTGTAGCTATAACACTGCTGATCTGTAGGTAAAATAATCACACAAAATTCACACACATCATGTTTATGTAAAAGCTGCAAAAAAAGTATAAATCTAAATAACCGACAGTAAAAATCAACATTTTTAAAAAATAAATTTGTTTTATCAAGCAAACACACACACACACACACACTTTCACCAATCAACCTAATGTAAATGTTTTTGGACTGTGGGATGAAACTTGTACCCAGAGGAAACCCATGCAAACTAATTACGGAAAGATCCCCGACCCGGGAATCGAACCTGGGATCTTCTTGTTTTGAGGTGTCCGAGCTAACCACTACAACACTGTGCTGACCTTTTGTTTTGTTTTTTTCCCACAAATATTTGACATCTTTTATTCAATTATTATTATTGGCTGAAAACAGCAGAGGAAAAATCCCTCTAATTTAAGTGTCCTGATTCATGTACAATTTTATTAAAAAAAATTCGCCACTTGGTTCTATTTTTATTTTCCTCATATTAAAAAATAAAACTGCATTTTTCTTGCCACATGTTTCCAGATTGTGTAACTGTGTGATGTAATCAGTTGAGAATTGATGAGATCTTTGAGTTCCAATGATGGTACTATATTTGTAGCTCTTCTTTTAGTTGAATATCACTCGATGCCGTCCTGCAATTGGCTTTTAGACAGATGTCTGTTGGTTGCGGTGAACACCAAAACCTGATAAAATCTGCTTATGAAAATTCAACACCACAGAATTGAGTTGGAAAGTCTGGTTTTCGTCTGTGTAAACTGAATCTGAGGGACCTTTTGGATTGTTGTGAACTGCACTAATCCAACGTTAGTCGTGGACCCAGAAACTCGGCACAAAAAATGTTCACTTGTGTTTTTTGCCAATTATTACGTCAAACAAAAGACCTGGCGGCGTTTCAAGCATTGATCCCTGGAGTTGAAGGCTGAAGATTAAGTACAAGAAGATGGTTTTCACCATGAAGCATTTAGCCTTCAGCGTACAGTGACAGACCAGCCATTGTTTCTGCACTCCACATTCTTCACTTGGTTTCTGCCTTAAACATTTCTCCGATCCTCTTCCATTAACATCATCATCATGAGGATCTCAACGCGGCTCCTCTTGATTTTCCTGCAGTTGTGTCCTGTTAAGCGGACAAAAATCAGTATTCGAACCATTTGTTTAACATCACGTATCGCTGAAGGAGTTGAGAAGGATTCAGGTGTTGTTGCTTAGGACGTTTGGCGGCGTGACATCACTGAATGTCTTTTTCTGCCAAGGAACCACCACTTTAAGAATAAGAAGTCTATAAATTCCGCAAGAAAGCCAGTGTAGTCACATGTACAGGGAGCCATTAAGGAAAGAGCGTTGGACTACCAAAGTCTCAGCAGAGATCTGACATGTTGCTGATCTGCAGCAACGTGTTCAATCAGTCTGACCTAAGAAACCAGTGCAAAACTACCACCGGAGGTATCCTTACATTTATTTATTTTTTGTCTTTAATCGTGATTGCTATCACTGGCCACTGTTTGCAGAATCGGCTCCAGTAGCAGTTTCATAAGTCATCTCATGCTCCAGAGTGGTGTGACCACTGCTGCTTTCTCTGCCCGCATTGACTTTAGTTAATTTTTTTATACAACTTGGCAATCGGGTTAGGGGCCTTGCTCTGGGGTCCAACAGGGGCAGCTTGACGAACTAACCTTGATCTTCTAATTAGCAGTCCAACACCTTAACGGCTGCACCACCACTTTGTTTATCTGTACCATTGAGTGAAGATTTTGTATTTACTCAGGAGGTTTGGTGAGTGTCTGGTCGCTCTGGTCTCCTTCAATTTGCTGGGATCCTCGTCCGAGCTCAGTTGTGATACACAAACTCTGGCTTTTTAATTGGTTATCAATAATCCGATCATCGACGCGGATTGATTTATGTTGTAATGCTGTAGTTCCGGCTAAAAGGCTAATCACGGGCATTTTCTCGTTCTCTCTCTCTCTCTCTATCATCCTTTTAAATCAGTTGCTCTGATCCTGTGACAGAAACTGCATTACTTAAAACCTGTCTTGCTGCATGTCCGACCTTGTTTTTCCTATCAAAGACATGCATGTGCGCGCGTGCACACGTGCTTTCCCACACAGGAAACGGGCTGTCTTTATCTTCGCTCCTTGGGGTCTTTTGTTAAAAGTTAAAGACTGTCCAAAACTCTGGAATTCTCATTAAAAGAAACTTTTTCATCAAAGGACCAGGTTTTTTGTTTTTTACTTTCTCACCAGTGACCTCACCGTCTACAAAACCGACACCTCCTGTTCTGCGCTAATGTTCTACCAATGATTGGATTGTTGTTAATGCTTCAGCCATTTGTTCTGCAACAGAAGATTCCTCAACAGTCCTGGTCCAACCTTTCTATTGTCTACCGAGAACGGAGGATGCCCACCCTGCCGGGACAGGCTTGTAGGAAGGAAGGTCAATCCTTGTTAAACCTTGGAAGAGGAAAATGTGTGTTAACTTGCTGTGGATGGGGTGTCGCGTACACTCTGGCATGGAAAAAAAAAACCCCAGTATCCGATCCTGTCCTGGAAAATAAGAGGCTTTTTTGACTCCACCCTGCACCGTTTATTATTTTGGCTGTATTCTGATTAAACTCTTCATGTAAGCGGAATACTTTGATCAAAATGTTGTTTAATATCATAATTGCGGAACAGGACAACTATTCATTGGTGGCTCAAATGATTAAGGTGCTGAGTTAATGATTGAGGCCGTCTGAGATAAGATATCTGAAGAAAAATATATAGAATATAGGAATTTTATAATAAATTGTATTTGTCGCATTCAAAGTAAGTGATTTTTATTTTCGGCTTGTTTCTTGACAGGCGTGTGACTAACATTTGTTGGAGCGACATTTTTTAATGTGACTGCTTTTCTTCCTTCCCCTTTTGAACACGAGTGTAGTATCGCTCAAATACCTAACTCTGCTACGCTTACCTGGTGTTTACCTGGTTTCATCCACATCATCTTCCACCAACGCTGATCAAGCCACTGTTCAGTGCTCCAGTCCTCCAACACTTCCTACTGCTCTGTTCCACCCAAACATTCCGACATTACTGATAACTCTGTGGTCATGGGGTCGAGAGTCTGACAGGGGACTTTAAGTTGAGTTTTTAAAAAAACTCAAATTTTAAAAATGCCTTGTTATAGCATCCCTGGAACATCAAAATGGGTCTTGCACAAACGCCCAACTTAGTGTTAGTGGGACTTAAACCCACCCAGCGTCAGTCATGCAACTAAACTTCTAAACCTTGTATGTTTATTTTAAGCCGATGGCTTGTGCCAGATTTCGCAGTCAAAACTGTTTTTCAGCATTTGGTCATGGTCTCTTGCAGCACTAGTGTGTGTGTGTGTGTGAGATCACAACTAATAAACGGGAGCGTTCCAAGGTCAGCACAGGAAAGTCTTACCCTGTCGACTTGGGAACCTAAGGCTAGGATTTTTTTTTTTTTTGAGCACGGTTGACCCAATTCGAATCGGTCTGGATTTTTGCCACATGCACAGGAACTTCCTGTGCTAACCGCCATCCTGGGAGAGTTAACATTTAGGCTCACACAGACCCACTGAGCGCCAGTCGGTTTATAAAGGTTTTACAGCTAATTTATAAGTGTTTAAAACGCCGGGCCTTTCCGTGCTACTCGCTCTGATGAGTAAATACTGTATATACAGAGCACTGCAGTGGAGCTGAAGATAAATCGCTGATGTTCTCGTCTCACCTCGACTGATGTAAGAACCACAACAGCTCATCAACGTTTCTGTACAGCAAAAATCCCAAAGGTCCTGCTGTTCATTAGACCCATGCGGAGCTTCAGTGTAAGATTAAAGTTAATGTTTTACCTTCTCATGACATGCCATGCCATCTGTTTTTAAGCCTCCGCTTGAAAGCGGCGCTTTCGATGATCTCATCCCTGCCTAGCGCTTACCCCAACCGGACCACGTCCCCCGTGTAACCCCCCCAAACACGCCCCAACCAGAACGTGTGCTTAAGCTGCAGGGTGCAAATGGTTCACTTTTTTTGGCCTCCTATAATCAAAAGCATGTCCTTTTAGTCCAGGCACCTGGAGGTTCTCAGATTTTTAACGGTTTTCAGGTTTCTGTGGATTCTGAAAAACTGAATGAGATTTTTGAACAGTGTATTTAAGGAAGTGTGTGTGAATAATTCGGTCTAGAGTCTGGCTCCAGGTCAGTGATGTATTCAGAAACCCTCACAACGCATGTACTGCTGAGTGAAGGCCACCGGTGGCTGCTTGAATTACGCCTCAGACGCATCTGACCGAAAGACGCGTCGCAGGGAAATTTCATGAGAACAAGTAAAACGTGAACAAAGAAACCCGAAAGAAACAGGATCTCTTTATTTGGCCTGTTTGAGTAGCCGGTAATCGTCGGGGGTCTATTTATCATAAAACTGGAACCTTTCTTTTTTTTAATTTATAAGTTACATCGACTCTCTTCCTTCTGTTTTGATTATTTTGGCTGCTTGGACCAGGATGACATCAGACGAATGACAGGATCTCAAAGCTGCCTTTAATTCATCAAGAAGGCAAGTTTAGACTTTGGAGTTCAACAGAAGAGCAGATCTTTCTTTTGCAGCTTTTTCTTCATTGATTGGAGGCAGAATGAGACATGTCTATAGAGCCAGCATTTTACCTTTATATTCGACTGCTTCTGTATGTACTTTCAGTATTCAGTTCACCTAAAGGGCCAGTCAGTCATTTAATTCGGGATCTCGTACAGCCGGACTTTTGACTTATAACTGTTGCAATTAACAAGTTTGGATAGAAACAAATTGTCTTTTGGCCCCATGTCTAGTTGGCACAGAGAAACGCAGTAATGTGTGCCCCTTGACCGCTAGTCAGACTTGCTTATTAGCATGTGGCGTCGTCTGATCTCTGCGGTAACTGTAAGACATTATACTTAATAGAACTGGCTTATTCCTATATTCTTATTTTTGTACAATATTTGGAGTTTTTTTTTTTTTTTAGAGAGCTGCAGTTGAGGGCCTTGCTCAGGGGCCCATCATTGGCAGCTTAGTGGTCATTTGAAATTAAACCCATGATATTCTGTTAATCCAACACCTTAAACACTAATCATCCACTTACTGGAACATCTGTACATACCTGCTCTTTAACTAGCCAACCAGCTTTCTGTTGCAAAGCATTAAAATATTCACAGCACACGTCAAAGAAGGATTAATGGAATAAAATGGGTGAGGGAGAGAGGGGCGGGACCGTAATTGAACCCGCAACAGCAACACCTGATCACACGAAAAACAATCAGACAAATGTTTTTGCTTTGCTTTGACTTTTGTTGTTAGAGATGCTGTGACGGTTTTCTGTCTCTTCCCTTTTCAAACAACCACCATTTGTTCCTGAGAAATGTCAGTCCTGCTGATTCTACAAAGACGTGTCCACCAAGCTCCTCCAAATGTCACTTCCAACCCATTTCACTCTTTTGTCCTCCCACAATGCACCGTTTCTCAGCTCACACAATGGTCTACACAGGTATACGGTGTCCACCAACCAGATCTGGAAACCTGAGATACAGCAAAGTAGCTTTTTTAACCCTCTGCTGTACAAATTCTTTAAGAAATGTGAAAGTAGACAAACGGCGTTTCTCTTATTGCTTTGAACTCTTAAGTTTCTGGCGTATATATCAGATGTGTGTGTGTGTGTGGATTTATTATCCAACTGGACCCAACAGAGGCATAAACGCACACAACCAGTAAGCATTAAGATAACATTATCCCAAACCAATACTTATCCACAGCCCACTGCTTCTCTGTATTTACAACTAGTGAGTTAGTAGTAACAATAAAAAAATGTTAATAATATAATAATCAGTTTTATTTCATTAATGCATTAACACTGCAGCAGTGTGTGAGGACTATGAGTTTCTATGAAAGGAAATGAAATTATGTAAATGTTCAGATGAAGCCATCATTTGTGGCTTTTTCCCCAGAGTTATACAAGTAAATTACATTCATCAAAAGCCGTTAAATAAACGGTTTCATCCCGGCGGCTGTTGGTAGACCAGCTGAGATCAACAAGATCTTTTTTACTAAAACATTTCATCTGGATTGAGCTGAAACTGCACTTTATCTCATTTGGCTTCCAAATCGTACTTATCTCGCTGTTCCAACATTTACCTAACACACTTCACCCTATTCATCAGCTTTTCTTTCTGTGTGTGAGAGACGGTGTAGTGAACAAAGGTGGGAGTTCTCCAACTGTCTGTTTAGTCGGATCTGTCCTACAATCAGCTCAGTGTCTCATGTTTGTGAACCAATTTGTTTGACTGGTTATAGTCATGAGAAAGGCAAACGATGAAGACCACGTCTAGCGCATATCTCTGGACCTGTGCCCTGATTAAGCAGCCGCCAATGGTCCTTGGACGATTGAGAGCCTTGATTGGGCTGCTTATCCTTATGCTTGTAAATGGTCTTACGCCTTACAAATAGCTGTTTTATGGTCTGTAAACTTTTATTTTAATTGTTAGATACTTACCCCAGGCTAGGACCAGGCTTTATTATGGGGATACACCATATCTCTGGTGTCTGAACTGTTTAGTATTTGGAAAATCTGTTGGCAGAATGACTTGTCTGTCCAGCTTCCGAAGTACACCTACCACGGACCCTTGGACGTAGTTGAAACTGGCGTTAGTCGGCGATCTCTTTACAGTAAAACCAAAACAATTGATTTTTATTAACTAACAAAACATTAGGCATACTGTTGTGATGTCATGGGTCATGTGACGATGTAACCCAGGTGAACTGTATGTTAACTCCAGTAGTCCTTTTCCTAAGGGCACTTCCTGTTACTGTTTTATTTTAGTTTTGTTGGTTAGAAAGCCTTTTGTAACATATTTGACTGCTGTGTTGGTGGTGTTGAGAATCGAATTAGCACTACAACACCTTAACCGTTTAATTGTAGTCGAAGGCAAAGTTGATGAGACCTTATTATTAGTATTAATATTTTTATGCAGGTCAAAGTAACCTTAACCAAATTTTCCACCTTTTTACAAGGTTTATTCCATGCATGCAAACTACCACCTTCACTATAAACACCTACCTACCAAGTAATGTTTGGATGGAATTCTTAGTTTTAATGACACTAATGGCTGCCCACCCTTATTAGCATGTTCCGCATTATCGTTCCTTCCCTCAATCTTTACTGGAACATTAATCCAAATTCCATAACCATGTAAAGCACATGGGGACCTCCTGCCGATTTAAGTGGGAACATCTCTATTTTCTTCAGCAGAGCGGACTGAGCTCATTGGCCCTGGAATAAGTGCACGCTTTTAATAAACGTGTTGGAGTCTTAAAGAAACAGGACCTGAAATATTGCCCTGTAGCACTGATTTTAAAAAGGTTTCATGAATATTCGTCCACATGGTTTGGGAGAGGGAGTTATGACTGTGCATGTGAAAATACTGGGGTATGAGGTTGCGGTAGCTGTCTCCGGGAAGGAAATGTTCCGCTTTGGTGTGCTGAGGATGGTCACTGCTTGAGTATCGGATGCCTCATTTGGGGTCAGTGATGGATTGGGGTATAGAAGCTTGGACAGATTATTAATTGAAGGTCCTGAAAGTTCTGTAAAATATTTTACTTGGATCTCTTACCGTACAAATCATTCAGAATGAACCGATTTCAGTAGAGCGATTTATCTATCTGCGGAATTTATTCATATCACAAAAAAATATCGTAATGTCAGTTTTTTTCATTATCTTGCAGTATTTTCTTTTTTCTAATATCTTTGTGAAGACTCCGATCATTTCTGATGATTATCTCTAACAGGCTGCCCTTTTAGCTGATAATATATAAAAAGAAATACTGTATAAACTATAATTGCTGATGTAATCAGAGTGAAATGTATCAGTATAACCGCTGTTAATTGAAGGCTTGTTAAATGATTGGGCAAGTCAAAGGCTCAGAGCTTCCATATACAGTACTAACCCAGTTATCGACTTACACAAACCAGATTCAGATAATGGCGTGTAACCGTAAACCACCCAAGTGACTCAGTGACCACCGGCATCGACAGTAAAACTCACCAGGATGGAACTCGGCATTGAGTTTCCTACAAATGATTTCTTCTTCCTAATAGAATGTAAAGCTGACCCAGAACCACCCCAGGAACTAGTTCCATTTAGTTTTTTCTCAAACCCTTTAATTTTGGGCTTTAATTTAAGTAGACAGCAGAAATTGCCTGACACTTTCCGTTATTAGCAAAATAAGTCTCTAAAGGGGAGCCGGGTAACTATGGGTCATTGCTTGCTGTTGAATGGGTGTCTTTTTTTTTTTTATTTTTATTATTTATCTAAAGGAAGTTTATTTTAATACACTCCACATGTTCTTTCATTCACGCCTGCCGAAACGTACGTTGTAATCAGTTTACCATACTGACACAAGCTTGAGTAAAAGCTGCAGTAGTTTTGTGTTTACTCGAGGGAAGGGAGCCCCTCTGTGTTTCGCCTGACCTGACCGGACTGTTAATGGGGGTCCTGGGATGAGGGGGGCCTTTGTTCTTGAATTCTTATTGGTTCCTGTCCAAGTGGATGGAGGTGATCTCATAGTGGAGGAATGCCCTTTACTTGCCTGGTCCCAGACCACGACAGGCCGCTGATGTCATCGGTACTACTATAGACGCTGAGGCAAATAATCTCTGCCATGCATCAAGACTCTTGGCCTTGTCCCCATGTTTAAATCTGATGCTGATTTAATTCTGCTGGTTTCCTCTAGTGACTGCCTAAACGCAGCGTGTACCTTTGACCCCCATGGCTGCGAGCTGATCTCCAGAGCTCTTGCTTTACTCAACATCACCTTTCGATTGAAAGCTCATATGTTTTATTAGTTGTGTGTGTTCGGATGTCCTGATGAACCGTTGGGATGATCTAACCTGGTTAATAGATGATTTGATGATCAGAGCCCCAGTTGAGATTTTGTAGCACTTTTTCCAGAATAAATCCACGTCACTTTAAGCACCCGCGTCCTGCAAGATTGCAGCTGTTAGATCATTACATCAGTGATGAGGTAATGCATGAAACCTCAGGAAATAAGCAGAATTCATGTAGATTAATTTTTTTGCATGTTTTTAATTTTACTTAAAAAGCTGAGGACCAGAAGTAGAAGATAAATCTTGTGTCCGCATGCTTGTGAAAATTCGTTTTCACTGTTAGACATTTTGGTCATTTATTTTTCCTAATAACGTACCTGCGCGGCACTTAAATATGTTTAACAAAAACAACTGATACTTAAGTTCTATTTTCTTCTGAAGAAAGAGATGAGAGTTTGGTGTCTCACCTCCTGCTGCACTAGACACAAACTTTTTCTGAGGATCACGTACATTTCTGACATTTCGGCAAACATCCTTACCCAGAGTGACATCTGCCTAAGCATTTTCGGGCTAGGATCTATTCTCAGGAGTCCCTGCAGTGACACCATCGGGGTTCAAGCTTTTAATCTCCAGTAAGAGAAAGCTACCATTACAAAGTATGTGCAAACATTCTGAGAAAATCTGTCAAGACAAAATACATGTCATTACTAATATCCTGTCCAAATAATGGCTAACAAGGGGGCAATTTTGTTCTTGGATAGTGTTATAGTGAAACTTTGCCAAATCAAACAAATAAACACTAATTCAGAAAGTTCTTGACAATTTGCCCACCGTCGCAATCAGGATTAAGTAGCTTTTGAAATCTGTTCTGGAACAGTTGTAGAACTTCTCAGCACTTCTAAGGTAACATGCTTTTACCTTGACTCGTGGAACTGCCATTTCCTGCATCTAGCTTCTGGAGTTTTTTTAGTTTGTTTTGGCTGACTGGAGTGGCAGGAGTCTGCTACCTCCATGGCATGGAGTCAAACCCTTACCAGCATGGTGAGGGTCACATGCTTTGCACATTTCCATCCCTGGTTACAAAAGCTCAATCTTTGCCTGGGCACTGGACTAGAGAAGCAGACAGACATGTTTTCAATTATCTGGATTGCACAGGACTTGATAGATTTTTATTTAGTTGACAGAGTTCAGGCCTTTGATAGTGTGTATGAATGTAGGAGTTCAGATTTGTTCTGTTGACACTGCAGTGTCTGATTTCTTTCCTTGGCACCGCTTTCGGTTGCATCCTGTTTATTACTTCCAAGTGTATCCTGGGCCACACTCGCACCAGAACCTTTGATTGCTCCATTCAGAATTTAAAGCATTGAATTTTAGTGTTTTACTGCAGATATTTAATGCCAGGATCACGTGTGTCCACAAAGTGACTGGATTCATTGAGCTGTGAGTCGATGATTGCTTCACAAACTCCACCAACTGGAAGGGAATTAACCGACTTGTGGTTAGACTTTATAAACTTCAGATTTTATAAACCAATCAGCCATTTTTCCTTCTCTCACTTGTAAATATAAGTTTGGGCCAAATACCAAATACCATGTTCTACCAGGTTACATCAGTGAAATCCTTATCGTTCTTGGATTTATTTCCTGCCATTGATTGGTTACTGGAAATGATCTAAAATTGGGCAGAACAAGTAGGAAGAGTTTGATGCATTGGATGTTCTCTTTCGCAAAAATGTCTAATGGTCTCTCTAAAAAAATGGTCTCTGGGGAAATAAAGAAATTAAATCTGAACTATCGTTTCTTGATTTATTAATAATATTTCTGGCGGTTGGTAGACATGCTGATTCTGAGCATTGTAAATGTAATGGTCTTGTCGGGGGAGCAGAGTTGTTGTACCCCTTCCTCTCACCCTATGTGCGCTGTGATGGGCTCCAGCAAACCCCCGTGACCACAAATTGGGGAATAAGCAGGGAAGATGAATTAATAATAATGAGTGACAAATTTTAAAGCTCTTCTATGCATAATGGAGGTGTTTTTTTTTATTTTTAGAAGCAGCGACTGACTAAAGGGAAGACAAAAGTCCCAAAGCAAAAACCACTGATGTCAAGAAAGAGACGTGGATGCTCGAGCTTGTATTGCCCACAAAAAACCTATGTCATGGCCGTTCCTGTAGCACGTAGGCCACCACAGGAATGTTACGCCACCGGTTTAGCACCAAAACATGACCGTTAGTTGCAATAACAGCATTGCAATGGCACTGTCCCACTGTGAGCTTCTACACTAACATTTCATCATCTGTTCCTGTATTTGTTTCTCAACAGGTTTTTTTTTTTTTTTTGAGGATCATTTTGTCACTGTTCTCAGTTTTATGCAGTAGCAAACACCTGCTAATGCACCCATTATTTAGTCCCATTACCGCAAACTAGTTATTCAGATTCATTTCCACAAGTTTGGTCCTTATGTGATCTGTTAGGAAATTGCCACTTTCCTGTTGGAAACAACCATTGTGTTATGATTTTAGTTTCAATGATCTCCTGTCTCTTACTTTATTTCGGGAAACATTCAGAGAATCCCTGTTCCATGTTCTCCTGTTCTATTGACCAATTTGTCCTCTATTTCTAAGGTCTCATGCCGGTAAAACCCTGTGCTTGTGAACTTTGTAATTGTGCGAGTTTGACCTTTTCTGAATTGTCCCTCTGTGCTAGGTGTAGATTCCTCCAACAGCACAGTCAAATTCTACCATTTTTGGCTGTGGGTTTGCCCTCCTGCTGTGGACGTTTATGACCTTGTGAATGACTTGCAGTGTTTTCTAACGTCCCGAGTCTCGACTGTGTAGACATACTGTCAGTTAATGCATCACTCCTCCCCTCGACCTGGATTATTGTTGTATTATATTTTCTTTGTCTCCATAGCAACCAAATACCCTTGTAATCACCAGCCCCCAGGATTACATTCAGATCTTTTCTTCTATAAAACAGGCTGTGTACTTAATTATATACCTTAGACAAAGTGAGAGCTGGAACCGACCCCCCCCCCCCCACACACACACACACACACACCACCTCCCAACTGGATTTAACTACTCCTGTAGTGTTTGTTTATCCACTTTACAGATACTGAATTTATGTAGCTGGTGGTGAACTGATATTCCTGGAAGACTGAAGGTTTTAAAAATTCCTGAGCTGTTTATCAGAGAGAATGAGAGAAAGGGGGGGGGGGGGAAGAGTGTGTATTATGGAGTTATCGCTGCTATAATAAAAGTCCAGGTTCAATAGTTTTCCAGATGAAAAATGTGACCTGTGCTTTTTCCAGAATGTGTGAATGGTTGTTGATTTCGGTGATTGTGTTACACAGTAAACACAGCCGATTGAATAAATGTTGCACAATCAATAATGCATAACACAACCAACCAGTTTGAACAAATTACTCTGAACGAACTCACACTTGTGTCTGGAGTCGTTCCTGCAGAAGCTCTACTGCGGGCGTGTTTATTTTTGCTTACAGGAATAAGTGTGACTCGATGATGTGCACTAAATAACTAGAAGTGTTAACCACAATTAACAATCTGCACAGAAAGACCTGATAAATCAGGAGAATGCAGCCCATAATCTGAGATGACGTTAAGTGATGTTCCACCAGTTTTTTGTAGTGTTCAAAATAAAGTAAAAAGAAAATGGTGGGTCTTTTTTTTTTTTTGGGAACTGTGGAAACTCAAATGGATTTTCAGAACCAGGGTTCAAGCCTCACTACACCCCCAAGTCTGCAGTTGGGTCCTTGAGCCAGACCCTTAACCTTTTCCTGATCCACACAGTTCTGTGCTCATATAAAATCGGCGTAGAGGCGCCACTGTGAAACATGTAACCTTCACCTATGACTCCTCCGCCTGTGTCTCCCAATCGCTAGTCAGTCGTCTGATCTCCGTGGTAACCGCTATACATTAACAAACTGGTTTTATTAAGTATTATAGTACAGGGTTTTAAAGAGAATTTTAATTGTACATTTATTTTTAATTATTTAAACCGATTATTTAACACAACTAGACAAAAAACATCATCCTTTCCAAACTCTGATTAATGTCTTAAAGAACCTTAAAGTTTTTGCTGCTGAAATCATTTTTTTAATGTTTTCACTGATCCCCTGGATATGGTCTGGAGAAATATCTGATCCAGGAAATCAGTTTGTTTCCCTAGTGCCATTCCTGGGAGCATTACACCATCATCTGTAGGATTGGTGGTTCCACCCAAATGAGGTGTTTAAGTCACTTTCCTTCCTTTATTCACACAGAACCCTGTTCTGATGGGGAAACACTTCTGTCCAAAAATAAAAACTCGAATTGAAGCCAAATCTAATTAATCAAACCTGAAATTATTCTGTTGCATGTTAGAATTTAAATCCTCCAGGGTGCGCTGTGTGAGGAGGAGGAGGCCATGACTCTCACACCTGGTGGATAAATGGAAAGGAGTGTTTTGTATCTCATCTCTTAAAATAACATGTTCATCTTTTCTAAAACAGATGAGACAACACTCTTTCCTCCACCAACCTCTTTGCGATAATTGCAAGTTGGGAAATTGGTGGCTCAGCGCTGGAGGCTCAGATATATTCCCCTTTTTTGTTTCTTGTCTCTAAGCTGGATCAGATAATGATGATTCAGCAGAAGTTGATTATTGCGCTGTCTGTTTCCTGGGAGAAATCAATAACTAACGCAGTGTGGGTTGGTAGACAGCAAGGGCTCGGCACTCTTATGAGTATCGTAACCCTCACGTGCACCACACCTCTCTGCACCTGTCCAGCCACCAGAAACTGAGTTGAATGGAGTTCTCTACAAACTTTCTACATCAAAAAGATGCCAAGAATAATTTTTGTTGTCCAATAGTCTATTGGTTCTTATGTGACCCTAATGAAGTGGTGGTTAGTCTTGTCCTTGTTGTGTTTCGCTACAACCTTAGTCACACACACATACCCACACAACTGAACGAACTCATCAGGTTCTTGCTAGCTTCACTTGAAACCTACCGGCATGTATGTTAAGACAGGACACCGTAACCATCTAGACATTGCCATACCTGCAATGTAAGGTCATGCAATAGCCTAGTTTCTCCAGTTTGGCGCTGTAGAGTAATATGTAATTCACTTATGACGAAACATTGGAGTGTAAACTATAATTAAAGAATATCTGTTGTGCTCACTCTCGGCGCCACCACACCTTTTTTTTTTTTTTTTTTTTTTTTTTGTGCATGATAAGATGGATGGATCGACTCAGGGTCCATGACTCACTTCCACTCTGGCTGAATAGTGACATTGATGCGCTGTGATGGTTTCCTGTAGTCAGTGTTTGGGGATGAATTTGTCGATACCGCCATGTGTTACTGTTTTAAGGAAATTCACCGGTTTAACTGTGTTGCTCATATATAGAGACTGGATCGTTTCTGATTCAAATCTAATCTATAGTTACCCAAATAGTCTGGATCGTCGGACCGTTTCCTGGAATATTTAATTGGACCATCCTCCAAAAACCACTGAACCGAGACAAATTGGCCCTGGCATTTTGGCCCAGTCCAAATATATAAATGATCAATTTCCCGTTTATACCATGTGATGGCATCAGCTCGATGTTAATTTGGAAAAGAACCAATGGGCTGCTGATTAAATCTCTCATAAGCCCTGGTTTTCTCTGGGGGATATCCTACACCGACATGTTACACCACCGAAAAACCCCAACACCATCTAATCGGGGAGAAAAAAGTAGTCTTCCAGATGACCTGTCAGTCTTTGCTTCGAGTATATAATTAAAGACGCTTGTAAGTGTAAATGGTTTTTGTTTGGTGTTCTGATGTTTCCTTAGAAAGAACAGGAATCGGTAGCTAAGGTTTAGGTGTTTAAACAGCCACTGCTGGGCCACTGAGCCATGACATTTAACCTCTGTTGGATAAAAAAGGAAGATAAATATTATTCTTTCTGGATCGCTGACTCTAATGTTTGAATCGACTCCAGATGTGAGTTATTAAAAGATTCCGCTCCTGCCAGCCACAGCTGTCACACCAAATCCTGGAAAATGTCTAGAAAGGTAATTTCCTCTGAAGAGAGATCTCACAGATTGACCCGTGGTCCATAGTGATGGGCTGCTGATCCAAAATACCATTGAGCCAGGCTGATCACTTGGGTTACAAAAATGGGATCTGATGATTTGGATTCGACTCCACCCGGAGAAATGGTACGAGTGTCATGTTTTAACAGGTTAATGTTTAATACTGCAGCCCATTCGGATGATTCTTGTCCGTGTGTTTCGGTTCTATGGAAACTCATGATTTATTACTTGATGCTCTGCCTTTTATTTAGAATTTAATGATTCTTGACTGATGGGGAAATGTGCTTGTGTGGATTTTTGTTTCACTCCTGTAGCTGCTCGGCTCCTGATGGAATTTCCATTATGCACCGCTGGTGACGATGTGGGTTGTGTGTGTGAGATGTAGAAGCCAGCGCTAATGAATTATGTTTGGCTGCATCCAGAGCCCGGGGGCCATCTTGGCGCCCCTGTCTACCATAGACTGGCTCTTTGAAGCCTTGCCAGAACATTCTAGTCATGTTCATAACCCCGGTGGAAGTGCCGGAGCGCCGACCGGGTTGCACGGCTGCGTGCGGATGATGCGGCGTGTAAATCGGGGCATCAGGTCTGTGTTATGGGAGATCCTGCTGCGTGACTGCGTTGTTAACACATTCCCGGTACATTTTCTTGTTGGAATAGATTTTTTTCCTCTTAAATTTTGCTCCTTGATTTCCTGCTCACTGTTAAATACAGTGACATGTTCTTCCATGGCAAGAATTTAAACTGGAGATTTTTAATGTATTTTTAATTAATCCAAACTGGGGTACATAAATAAGTGCACATACGTCTACATCCATCTGTAATGGACAGGGAAGCGCCGTCCCGCCCATCCAGAGTGCAAGACAAAAGGAGCTTCCTTATTGGTCAGAAAAAGAATAATTATCATTATTAGTAGTAGTATTATTATGGTTAAAATAATTGGTCAATTCACTTCTGTGGAATTTAGTATTAATTTTGGTGCATAATGTGATTCTCAGCTTTACTTATTACCAAACAAGTTATTTAACCTTTAATTATAATTGAAATCCAGATAAACACTTGCCTCACCTCTCTTCTGGGATAAAGTTCAGTTCCACTGCTTTTTGCTGAGGGGGGGCAGGGCATTCGCCAATAGGATGTTTGCAAGGGAGCGGCATTATTGCTACACAAAAAGGGAGTGTCGCAGTGTGTGTGTGTGTGTGTGTGTGTGTGTGTGTGTGTGTGTGTGTGTGTATGTGTGTAGGAACTCTGTTGTCCATGTATCTCTTTCAGGTGTGGTCGCTGTTTTAACTCTTTTCTTGCAGTAGCTCTAAACTTCATGCCTGAAATGCGGAAGGAAGAATAGTTTTAAAGGGCCAGGAATGTGTTTCCGCAGATGTTTTTATTCCAGCTTTCATTTTGTTCAGTTCCAAACAAATTCTAAATTAAAAGCCCAAGCCTTTAGGGGGGGCAGTAAGCAATCCTTTTTGAAGGATAGATTTATTTATCGATCAATCGTGATCCATTTTATTATCCAGTTATCTAAATAAAACCAATTGAATCTTTTCGTAAATAAGCACTTTTTGTGCGCTTACTTGGGTAATTTGGGTTTCCTCCCAAAGACCAAAAACATGTACATTAGGTTAATTGGTGATTTCTAAACTACCTGTAGGAGGGTGCGTGGTTGTTTGTCTGTGTGTGACCCTGCAATTGACTGGTAACCTGTCCATGCTGTACCTTTTGCCTATGCTGGGATAGGTGTGTGTGTGTGTGTGTGTGTGTGTGTGTGTGTGTGTGTGTGTGTGTGTGTGTGTGTGTGTGCTGTCATTTAACCTCTTGGGTTTTTTTTTTGTTCACAGACAGTAAAGCGATTGTGGATGGAAACCTGAAGCTGATCCTGGGTCTGGTCTGGACTCTCATCCTGCACTACTCCATCTCCATGCCAGTGTGGGAGGAAGATGAGGATGAAGAGTCCAAGAAGGCCACGCCCAAACAGAGACTTCTTACCTGGGTGCAGAACAAAGTACCCGACCTGCCAATCAGTAACTTCAGTCAGGACTGGAGGGATGGCAGAGCTCTGGGGGCACTAGTGGACAGTTGTGCACCAGGTGTGTGTGTGGGGTGTGGTGTGTTTAGCTTGCATTAGTGAATTGAGTATAATGAATTATTTGTATTGTTAGTTGGAGTTTTGTGCAGTTTTCATATTTAGATGGTGTTTGTCTCTATTGCTTTTTACATGCCTATGTCTCTCTCGCTTGACCGAGAGGCATGTATTTTTGTCTCTCACTCTTTGTCTCTCTCTCTGCCCCGCTTCTCATTTCAGGTTTGTGTCCTGACTGGGAGGCGTGGGATCCTGTGAAGCCGGTGGAGAACGCTACAGAAGCCATGCAGCTGGCTGATGACTGGTTGGGAATCCCTCAGGTGATTTGTCAGAGCTCCCAATATACCTTTATCCACACACACACACACACACACACACACACACACACACACACACACACACACAGGCTGCATACACATGTGGTTGGTTGGTCTTTCTACTGCACTGAATTTTGTCCTGGAATAAGGTGGAGTTTTTATCAGTAGACATGGAGACGTTGGTGAAGGTGCAGCGTTTTCTGGTAGCCCAGGTCAGGGTTTGATTTGTGTGAAATGGAGGCAGAACCTTTTTTTTTTTGATCAAGGTTATAACGCTGCATGTGTCCCACACCCAATTGCAAAGAGAACCACAGTCACTGAAAAAAAACACGCTCTGGATCACCACCATCAAGCGTGGGGGCACTGAGTAAGGCTATTAACTGCTCATGGGTGTGATGGGTAAATGAGATGAAATGGAAGTCATGCTGTGAATTAAACCCGTAATGGGCTAGCCAGCAAGCCATTAACATAACCACCAAGCTACCAGTTCTACTTTACCACCATTCATACAAATAATTATGATCTTTGTGGCTGTTCAGGTTAAATTTGGTAAAGGCTCGCAGAGCTGCACACGTGCGCCTACATACACACATACTTACACGCACTTCTCCTATTATATAACATCTTACCCAGTAATTAATTAGTGTGTCATTCTTAGACCCATTAAGACCCTGTTACATTTTCAGAAGGCTTTCGTATCTTCATGGTAAACATCTCACTTTTGCTTGGAAGGTTTAAAGGTGTGTGTGTGTGTGTGTGTGTGTGTGTGTGTGTGTGTGTGTGCAGGTGATCGCCCCTGAGGAGATCATTGACCCCAGTGTGGACGAGCAGTCAGTCATGACCTACTTGTCGCAGTTCCCGAAGGCCAAACTCAAACCCGGAGCACCTCTCAAGCCCAAACTGAACCCCAAGAAGGCCCGCGCTTATGGTCCAGGTGGAGAACCTATTGTCCTTTTATTTTACTTCATTTTATTTAATTCTATCACCTATAAATGTTTAATGAGCAGATAGAAAAGTATGTGAAGGGGGTGTGTTTTAGGAGTCGTCCAGAGCCGCAATGGTGCCAAATATAAAATTGCTATTAAAAAGTTTCAAGAAGCTTTCTGGCTGAGCAATTAAGGGGTTAAGATCCCAGCACATGTCTACCACTTCACTATTTGAATTTGAATAATAATAATTTTACATTTTCATTCTAACTAAAGCTCCATTTCTAACAAATAAAGATTAAACATTGTTTCCTGCTCCGCTGGAACTTGTCTCACTGCTGTTGCGACACATACTGGCTATATTTCTCAACGCTAACATAAAAGCACTTCTGTTTAAACAGCACAGAGATTTACTCCCAACTGCTTCCGAGCTTTATTTAATGGGTCCTCCCCCCCCCCCCTCCTGTGTGTTTCACTCGAACCTGGCAGCTCCTTCACCTCGTATAAAAATCGGCCGTGTAAACATAATGAGCTTTGTGTGGTGATATGTCCTCTAACCTGTTCAGACTGTTTGGTTTTACTTACATTCACACATCGGTTAACATTACTGTCGAGGCCACCTTTCCTAAACCTTCGTCATTGTAGAAGAATAATTCAGGCTAGTTGTTTCTTCTTCTTCTCCTTTCGGCTGCTCCCGTTAAGTCACCACAGCGGATCACTCTTCTCCACACTACCCTGTCTGCTACATCTGCCTCTTTCTCCCCAACTATCTGCATATCTTCCCTCACCACATCCATAAACCTCCTCTTTGGTCTTCCTCTTTACCTCCTGCCCGGCACCTCCATCCTCAGCATTCTCCTACCAATATACAGTTACAGTTCAGCATTTGGCAGACGCTCTTATCCAGAGCGACTTACATTTGGTCTCTTTTTAACAACTGAGCAATTGTGGGTTAAGGGCCTTGCTCAAGGTCCCACAGTGGTTGCTTGGCGGAGGTGGGAATCGAACCCGGGTCTTCCTGATATTAGTCCAACACCTTAACCACTAGGCTGCCACTTCCCATATACTGCATGTCCTTCCTCTGCACATGTCCAAACCATCTCAACCTAGCCTCCCTCACCTTGTCTCCAAAACATCTTACATGCGCCGTCTCTCTAATAAACTCATTTCTAATCCTGTCCATCCTCGTCACACCCAATGAAAATCTTAGCATTTTCAACTCTTCCAGCTCCGCCTCCTGTCTTTTTGACTACGCCACTGTCTCTAAACCGTACAACATCGCTGGCCTCACTACAGTCCTATAAACGTTCCCTTTCACCCTTGCCGAAACTCGTCTATCACAATTCACTCCTGCCACTCTTCTCCATCCGCACCACCCTGCCTGAACTCTTTTCTTCACTTCTCTAACGCACTCTCCATTA
>JAOTRA010000001.1:5524306-5548331 GCA_026260255.1 Pseudolaguvia tuberculata | reverse complement strand
ATATATATCTCATTTTATATATTTGTGTCCGAACAGGGTGAAATGGTGATAACAGTGACTTTTGGTGGCAACGCCATCTCTAAAAGCCCCTTTGCAGTGGGGGTTGCAGCACCGCTTGACCTCAGCAAGATTGAAGTGGATGGATTGGAAAGCAGTGAGTTTAATTTATTTGCATGCTGCTCTGTGCCAAGGTTTTTTATTTATTTTTTTCTTTCTTTCATTTTTTTATTGTGCTGTTATGTAACTTTCACTGCACACTTGTGTCTTAAACGGTTTTGTTTTCTGCCTCGGTAAAGTTTTATTAACATTTACAAATAAAACCAGAGTCTTAAAATGAAGTAATTCCTCCAGGATGGAGTGGGTTTGATGTTAAGAATTAATAAATGAAATTAATCAGTGAAATGAATATCAATTCTGGCCGTTTTCAGGAGTGGAGGTTGGACAGAACCAGGAATTTGCAGTGGACACTAAAGAAGCAGGAGGGCAGGGCAAACTGGAGGCTCGGATTACCAGCCCTACAGGAAAGCCTGTGCCGTGTGTTGTCCAGCCACAAACCGGGAAAGGAGCCAGTCTTGTCAAATACATCCCAAAAGAGGAAGGTGCCTACAGTGTAGAGCTGCTCTACGATGGCAACCCGGTGCCTGGAAGCCCCTTCACTGTGGAGGCCATGTTGCCTCCTGATCCCAGCAAGGTTAAAATGTTTTCCTTTACGTAACCAGGAAAGTAGTCATTGGAGATTGGATAATATCAATTTTTTTTTACAGTATCAATTGGCTGCATGTTTGTGAACGATACATGTTTAAGACTATACATTTTCTTTTACAGGTAAAGGCTTATGGTCCAGGATTGAAAGGAGGTTTGGTCGGGAATCCTGCAGAATTCACAATTGACACTAACGGAGCCGGAACAGGTGGACTCGGTCTAACCGTTGAGGGTCCGACTGAAGCCAAAATCGAGTGCTCGGACAATGGAGACTGCACATGCTCAGTGTCCTACCTTCCCACTGAGCCGGGCGAATACCTTGTTAACATCCTTTTCGAAGGCGTCCACATACCCGGATCTCCATTCCATGCTGACATCGAGTACCCCTATGACCCAACTAAGGTGGTGGCGTCAGGTTCGGGCCTGAAACGCGGTAAAGTCGGTGAAATCAGCGTGCTCAATGTAGACTGTGCTAAAGCCGGGCCTGGACAGTTAGTGCTGGAGGCAGTGTCTGATGCAGGTACCAAGGCTAAGACTGAGGTACTGGACAACAAGGATGGCACCTATACGGTGACCTACATGCCGCTCACGGCAGGCATGTACACTCTGCTGCTGAAGTATGGCGGAAAGACGGTCCAAAATTTCCCCGCCAAAGTGGTGGTAGATCCAGCTGTCGACACCAGCAAGGTGAAGGTGTTTGGCCCAGGAGTAGCTGGGGAAGGTAATATGAAGAGTTCATATCCTTTTGTGTGCATTCTAAATGTTTTTCTGGTTCCCATGGCTTCTTGTTTGGACTTGCCTCTCTTGGCTAACGCATATCTTTTATTTATACATGTCAAAACATCTTCCGTTATAGTTTAGGTGACATCATCTTCAGCTTAAAGGGTGGGGATGCACTTAATCTGAGGGAAACAATGTGAAAGGGGAATTATTTTCCTTAAAAACACAGCCTGACCAGACATATGGAGCTTAAGTTGCTATTTTGAATTGAGACTTGGCTTTGAATCAAACATTTTTACCCGATCACCCCTGCAGGCGTCTTCAGGGAGGCTACCACTGACTTCACTGTGGATGCTCGGACTTTGACCAAAGTGGGAGGACAGCACATTAAAGCTCAGATTACGAACCCATCCGGCGCTTCTACAAGCTGCTCCATTTCGGACCAGAACGATGGCACTTATAAAGTGGAGTATACCCCTTTTGAAAATGGTACAGCCCAATACACCCTTTTTTTCTTTTTAATTGTATCCATCATAAATGGGTGAGGTCATGAAGTTCTGTTTCTTTCAGGTGTTCATGATGTGAAGGTGTTATATGATGACACTCCTCTGCCTAATAGCCCCTTCCAGGTAGGAGTGGGTGAGGGTTGTGATCCCACTCGAGTCATAGCTAAAGGTCCTGGATTGGAGGAAGCTCTCACACACAAACCTAACAAGTTTTCAATCATCACCAGGTGAAACACATGGCCATTGTTGCCAAATCTAAACATAAAGCTATACTAACATTTATAACCATTTACACCATCTGACCCTGTGTCCTATTACACAGAGGAGCGGGTATCGGTGGTCTGGGTATCACGGTTGAGGGTCCGTCCGAGTCGAAGATGTCCTGCAAAGACAACAAGGACGGTAGTTGTGATGTAGAGTATATTCCCTACGCTCCTGGACTTTATGACGTAAACATTACATACGGAGGAGAGCACATTCCAGGTACACACGGTCCCACATTGGACTGGGGTGGAATTTTGTATGGTGTTAGCAACATAACTGCAACTTTCATCGGAACAGCAGTAAACTTCAGGGCCCATACCAAGAACTGACTGCGTTACAGTTTCACAATCTTTGATTTGACCAATTAGACGTTATCAATGTCATTACTGTAAACTTATTGATTAAGTATTTACTTTTCAATAAAGTAATTAATTAACTGATAGTATTTTTAGTTTTTTTCCCCATTTTAAATTTACACCATTTTGGCAGACGTCCTTATGCAGAGTGGACAGAATGACTTGACATTTATACAACTTTTATTGGGAGTTAAGGTCCTTACTTGGGGGCCTAGCTGGGGCAACTTGGTAATGCTGGGAATCGAACCCCAATTTTACAATTAGCAGTCTGTCACAATTAGAAAATCTCTCACATCTCTTTGTAATAATTAATTTGCTAAATTTAAAGTATTTGTTTATTAAAATAAAGATTGTACAAACAGTTTCCTTCACAAGCCCCTCAACCAATTGGTTTCTACAATATTATATTAGTCATTTTACATTTATAGCATGTGGCTCTTATCCAGAGCGACTTACATTTTCTCTTTTTTTTTTTTTTTTTTTGGATGACTGAGCAATTGGGGGTTAAGGGCCTTGCTCACTTTTACTGTGTTTATGGTTTGTTTTTAACCTAAGGAAACACACACACACACACACACACACACAGTTGGAGTTTAGCCAGTGTTATTTTTATTCCTTTTTCAGGAAGTCCTTTCAGGGTGCCAGTGAAGGACGTGGTGGACTCCAGTAAAGTAAAGCTCTCTGGACCTGGAGTCAGTTCAGGTGTTCGTGCCAAGATCCCACAGACTTTTACTGTGGACTGCAGCAAAGCTGGAATAGCACCGTTGTCTGTAGCTGTAACTGGCCCTAAAGGTGGGACAGGAGACAGAAATTTAAGTTTGGTTTAAGAAGAACAGTGTGGTGTTTTTTTTTTGTTTTTTTTTTTATATATTTATTTTATTTCTTAAAAATAATTTAATTAAATCCAGGCTTGGCTGAACCAGTTCAAATAACGGATAATGGAGATGGAACTCACACCGTTGCCTATACACCATCTGTAGAAGGTCCCTATTCGGTAGCAGTCAAGTACGCAGAGGAGGAAATCCCTCGCAGGTACCGTGCCACTCTCAGAACTCCGGACTTTTCCAGAACCCTTGTCTCAGCTTGTAATGTTAATGAGGTTTACTTTCTAACTTTCAGTCCGTTTAAGCTTCGTGTCCTGCCCACACACGATGCCAGTAAAGTCCGTGCCAGCGGGCCTGGCCTGACTACCAGCCTCCCTGCCAGCCTTCCTGTGGCGTTCACCATTGATGCCAAGGATGCAGGAGAAAGCCAGCTCTCAGTGGAGATAACTGTGAGTGTGAAAACTGCTGACGTTTGCAGTTTCCAAAGTGGCACTCGTGTCCTCGTTGAGGGAACTTGTGCTGAGCTAAGTTCATAACTTTAGCTTGATGCAAACCGGCCAATTCTTTATCTTTAGGACAAAGACGGAAAGCCGAAGAAGATCAGCGTTCAGGATAACCAGGACGGGACATATCATGTGTCCTACGTGCCGGATAAAGTGGGCCGGTACACCATCGTCATAAAATATGGTGGCGACGAAATTCCAACTTCTCCATACAGAGTGCGAGCGACTACGACAGGCGACGCTAGCAAGTGCACAGCTACCGGTTAGGAACAAACCCTTTTTGCTAATGCAACCTTGCTTGGGTTCTCCATGCAGGGTGTAACTACTGGTCACATGACGACAATTTTCCTCTTTTTTCAGTCTAGACATCTGGTTTTTATTTTTCAGGTCCTGGGATTGGGCCTACCATCGGCATCGGAGAAGAAATGGGCTTTGTGGTGAACACAAAAGGTGCAGGAAAGGGGAAGGTCTCGTGTGTCGTGGTCACACCCGACGGGATTGAAGTGGATGCGGAAGTCATTGAGAACGAGGATGGGACCTTTGACATCTTTTACACGGCACCCAAGCCAGGAACCTACGTCATCTACGTGCGGTTTGGGGGTGAAAATATCCCTCACAGCCCTTTCAAAGTCACGGTGAGTATCAGTTACACACAGCACTGCCCTGCATGAACTGGAAACATCAGTTATGACAAATAATGAGCGATAGTGGATTTATTCATGTCAATTCTTCGTAATGAAATCAGTGTTTGGTAAACTGGGCATAGACATTATATAGACATTAATAGCTCTTATTCATTGGCATGAATTGTTGGTTTCTTGCTGCTGCTGGTGGTAATGACATTCTGGTGGATATTAATGGAACCTCTGTTGAGTTTATTCTAATCCATCTTCTTTCCCCAGAATGAAGCGTTTTTCATGACACTAAAACTGGCGTCTCATTTTACAGCTCATAGTGGTGTGTGTGTGTGTGTGTGTAACCTGCACTCTCACTCCCCCAGGCTACTGATGAAGGGCCTTTGCTGCAGGAACAGTCCGTCCAGCAGAATCGTCTCGCACCAGGCGCCGGCTTCCAGCCCTGGGTACACACTTTATTCTGCACGCCTCGTTCCTCTCATCCTCCCTTTTCCTATCATTCACTCCTCTTTTCCTTACACAGCCTGTGGCAGTTAGGAGGTCTCAGAATGCACTTCTGCCCCCACCACCACTTCCTTATTTCAGCTTGATTCTTGACCTCCAGGCTGCCTAAAATTTGCACAAACTTTATCTATCCATCTCTGTCTCGCTTGCTCTTTATCCTTCTCCCCATATTTCTCTATTCCTCCCGCTCTCCTTTTTCCTTTTTCTCTCTTTGTTGCACTCTCTTAATCTCTCATTATATTTTTTCTCTTTGTCTCATTTTTCTGTGTCTATCTATCTATCCCTTTTTTCTCTCGCTCTCCTTTTTCCTCTCTCCACCTTTGTCTCTACACCCATCTGTGTGTGTGTGTCTCTCTCTCTCTCTCTTTTAAAATCATGTTATCCTTTCCATGCAGGTTTGTCTTGTTTGGCCATCGAAACTGGGTTTTCTTCCACTGCTGAAAATTCTTGTGCTCCTCCGCTTGTACATTTCTTTCATGTTTAAGTGAGCAAACAGATCCAAGGGATTTAAAGGATCCGATACAAAGCTGTGATTTAAAAATATATTTAAACAGATTTATACGTTTTTAATAAGTTTATGTACCTTCCTTCTTGGCTGTTCTCCATTTCTTCTGCATCTCTTTTGACCCTTTAATTACCAACACAACATTCTGTTCCAGAAGCATCTGTCTGTCCATCCGGGTTCTTTATGATCGCAGCACTTTCTTTCGGAATCTTATGACTGTTGCAGCTCTGCTGGGAATTTGATTTGTTGTTCTGTTGCATGTTTCTGCTGTGGTTGAATTTCAGAACTTACCTCCTGTCCTCTCGGTTCACTTTAGCTCATTGGCCTGATGATAATTCCTGTATGTTCGGTTTCTAAATGTTTGCATCTGATTTCATGTGTAGGTCACAGATGGTGCTTATGTTCCGGTGAGCAGCATGAATGGCTCAGGGTTCCGACCCTTTGACATGGTGATTCCGTTCACTTTAAGCAAGGGAGAAATCACAGGTGAGGAAAAGAGAAGCTTAAGGTTCAAATTAGAATTCTGTCTAACTTAAGAGCGCTATTTATTTCCTCCATGCGCTCAGAGACCTCACACACTGTCTGCAACAGTATTGGAACATACTTTTTGTTGGGTTTTTTTTTTTTTTTTTTTTTTTAACTCTTATTTATTTTTTAACTCTTATTCCCAGGTGAAGTGCATATGCCATCAGGCAAAATGGCTCAGCCTGAGATTATAGACAACAAGGATGGGACGGTCACTGTGAAGTATGCGCCTACAGAATTAGGACTCCACGAGATGCACATCAAATACAACAACGCTCATATACCAGGTAAAAGGCTGAGGGAGTATGTCGAAGGTTAGGTTGCTTACCTCGGTCCCTTCCCATGTGCACCGACGTTCCCAAAGCTCCACCTTACGCAATGTTTCACTGGAAAAATGATCGGCCCTAATGATTTATATTGACATTGTGCAAGAAGAAGTCTCATATGATGTCAAGCTCAGAGAATTGCTTTTTTCCCGCCTCTGTGTAAAGTGGGAACTGTAAATTCAGGCGTGGATCTTCATGCTGGGACTTGAACAAAAGGCAAAATTACGACATGATCCAGTCAGTAATCCACATCTGGCAGCTGTCACAGCTGGTATTAAGTGTCATGCATTATACTGGGATAAAGCAACAATTCACTCCCAACAATAGAGTCAATATGTCTTCCTTATAGCTATGTTAGCGTTTAAAGCGGTCATTACGTGATTCACCGTTCCGCCATCCGCTCTGGACGATTCTGGGTTATCTATGGAAAACCTTTAAAATGTCTATTGCCTTCAGCTTTAACAGTAAAATGTCCATTCGCTTCACATTCTGCAAAGTGTACACACTGTATAATGTTCTCTAACTTTGGTTAACCAAAAAAAAAGAATTCCAACAGTAACCAGTAGGGTATTGCGTCACCTCTTTAGGTATCAGCTTCCCTACTGTGTACACAAGTGGTAGAACACCTGGGGGTGCTTCTTGGGCCCATTAAAATGATTGATGCTGACACGAAACACCTGTGGAGCCAGTCATCAGTCAGTACCAACCTCTGTGCGTTTCTTTCCTCCTCAGAGAGTCCTCTACAGTTCTACGTCAACAATGCTAATAGTCCCAACGTGACTGCGTTTGGCCCAGGACTAGTGTATGGCGTCGCTAACAAACCAGCTACGTTTACCATCTGCACTGAAGATGCTTCTGAGGGTGAGTATAATTACTGATTGTTAAAGCTAATCAAAAAAAATACAAAAACTATTGTTTGTTTAACTGGTGGCTCGAATTAAGGTAAAGTGGGCGTCTTTCAAAGGCCATTAAATATTAAGGTAATTTTTTGGTAGGTGGCCTCGACTTGGCTGTTGAAGGCCCATCAAAGGCAGAGATCAGCTGCGTCGACAACAAGGATGGCACTTGCACGGTCACGTATCTTCCTGCTCTTCCTGGAGATTACAACATTCTAGTGCGCTATAATGACAAGCACATCGCTGGCAGCCCCTTTACTGCCCGCATCACAGGTTAGGACCCTCGGCTGCGTGGCACATATACATAATTGAATGTTTGCAATTATTCAATTTCTTCCAATCCAACCATAGTTATTGCACAATTTTATTAGCCCACAAGCAGGAACTGTAGAACCTGCAGCACCCTACTTTCACCCAGAGTAAGTGAGTGGAGCGGCGGGATCTGAAAGTGGGAGTTTCCTGGTGTCACCAGCTCAAGTTAATGACCCAGAATGCAACTGCAGAGAAAATGAATTAATTTCTATGCTATTAAACAGATAAACACCATCCCATGATACCAAATATGGATTTCTTTAAATTCTATTTATCTTCTAATAAAATATTTACAATCTAGCATTAATAAGGCAGAAATTGGAGCGATTTATAAAATTCTTTGAGTTGCTTTTTCTTCAATGTTTGTTTTTCACAAAAAACTTAATCGTCAAAGCCTCAAAATAAACAATCCATTAATCATCATAATTGCAAATAATTCTTAGACAATTAATCATCACCCAAGTTTGATAAGCGTAACGACCCTAGTGACTTCAAACCGATTTCTGTCGCGCTCCTAACATTTAGGTGTAATAATGCCTGGCTCATCTCTGTCTTCTTTCAGAGGACAACAAGAGGAGGTCTCAGGTCAAGCTGGGATCAGCTGCTGACTTCTCACTGGACATCACTGAGACGGACCTCAGTCAGCTCACCGCCAGCATCAAAGCCCCTTCAGGCCGGGACGAACCATGTCTACTCAAGAGACAGCCGAATAACCACATCGGTATGAGCAGCTCCATGTTTCTTTTACTTGTTTTGTTGTTTATAAATTAATTCCGATTATACCGTTCCCAAACACTTCCTGTGTGCCTCACAGAATAATTACTGTAATCCAAATCCTCAAATACAAACAAAGCTGGTTACAGCCAACAACGCTTTTTGTTCAGAGAATGAAAAATATAGCGTTAAATCCGGTAGAATCCCCGGAAACCTTTTATATAGCACTGATCATGCCGTATGGTGAAGTTTTTCTACAGCTCTGATGCAGCTTAAGATAATTAGTGTCACCAATTTTTAAGCCTTTTTTTCTTTCACTCAGCTTCAATGATACACTTCCATCTTGTGGCAGTTTTGAGAACTGCATGCAAGACCAAAGTTAAAGAATTTAACTTATGATGTCAGTACAGTAGTCAGTGTTTTACTGGCTTGATTCTGGCTCGGGTACTTTCTGGTGAAACTTGTCTCCCCTCCCTACACCATCCCCCATGTCATCCTTCTGACCCCGCAATAAAAGAAAAAATACCCCCAAAACAATCTAATATCTATGCCACTTCTCTTCTTTCTCTCCTCCAGGTATTTCATTTATCCCCAGAGAGGTTGGGGAGCATTTGGTCAGCATTAAAAAGAACGGACATCATGTAGCCAACAGTCCCATCTCTATTATGGTGGTGCAGTCAGAGATTGGCGACGCCAGCAGAGTGAAAGTGTACGGACCGGGTCTGCTAGAGGGACGCACTTTCCAGATGGCTGACTTTATAGTGGACACAAGGGATGCTGGTGAGAACTTCTCAATAAGCTTTCTCTCGTTCTCTCTCCCAATCTCCCTCTCTCTCTCTCTCTCTCTCTCTCTTTGATTACTGTCCCCTCTGTCTAATAAAGGCAAAAGCCTCAAAACCATAATTTGAATGGTAAAATTATGATCAACTAAAAGCTGGTGGTCTTTAGTGGAGTAGTAGACGAAACCAGCTGCTAATTAAGCATTTATAGCAGGCAACTTGGCATGTAATTATGGTCTGTTTAACATGTTTTATAATTTAGCTAATTTCATGCTTTATTTCTTTAGCCCAGTCTGTAAAACGGTCTCTTGGCAGATGTTTTTAGTATAACTTCTTACAGTAACCGTGGAAATGAGAACAATGGCAATTTTTACAAATAAGAAGGACTTGAATCTATAATCTGTGTGCCAAGGTTATGGAGGTCTGGCTTTGTCCATTGAAGGCCCAAGTAAGGTTGACATTCAGACAGAGGACATGGAGGATGGAACCTGTGGTGTCGCCTACTGTCCCACAGAGCCTGGAACCTACATGGTGTCCATTAGGTTTGCTGAAGAGCATGTTCCTGGTGAGTTAAACCCTATAAACGATTGGTCTTATATAGACAGACCTTCTAAGGCCAATTATGTGTTTTTTTAAGGGTGAAGTTGAAATGATATAATATTGCAAATATTCCAAATAAAAATGTTAAACATTTGATATTTTTACACCGCTCTCTGTTTTAGTCTCATTTCTCAGATAAAACTAATCACTGGAAGTCAAACCTAAGAAAAACATTTTCTGTTAGTAGTAATATCCACCATCTTAGGGCAAAATAAGAGTCTTCTAATAGATTAAACAACAGGTTTATGTGACATCCTTCTGAGATTCTGTAACATTTCTGCATTCTGTAGGATGATTACTTTAACATTTAAATCACCGTTAATAACCGGCAGCTCCAGGTGATACCTGTGACTCTAAATACAGATGTAGTTTAATGGCGTGGATTCTTCTGATGTTACGCTGCACCGATTCCCTTTGGTGTTCTCAGTTTCTTAACGTCTGTCCACAGGGAGTCCGTTCAGTGTGAAGGTAACTGGAGAAGGACGGATCCGCGAGAGTATCACCCGCCGCCAACGAGCTGCTTCTGTTGCCACAGTCGGGAGTGCATGTGATCTCAACCTGAGGATCCCAGGTGAGACACCCAGTGTTCTTGAGGTCATTAAGATGATGACATTGTATCATGTTGGGTTAAGGTATGATTTGACGCACAGAGTAACATTTATCATTTAGAAGTGGATTCATTTATTAATTAACTCTTGAATCCTTTTAGTTTCCTCCTTAACCTCTTCCTTACAGGAAATGTAACCATGGCAACAAAATTTGTTTTACTAGTAATTTCTTAAGCTTAAACTCTAGATAATTCAGAATAATCTCTGCGTACTACCAGGATACCAGAATTGGCAGGGAGTAGAACCTACATCTGGAAACATTGTTTTGGTGGTGGTTTGACAACTTCTCTGCATCGATTGGACAATGGATAGGACCATAAACCATCAGAAACCATCTTCCCTCACTCAGCATGACAATAATAAACACACAGCCAAGCAACAAAGGAATGAACGAAGAAGTAAACCTAAAAAAAATATCTATAAGGAGTTGAAGTTTTGAGTTGCCAAATGTTTAAAAATGCCTCAGAACATTTATATACAAACCCTCATGTGCAAACTTGGCGGTCAAGAAGAAGAAACATCTGACCTACCTTTGTTCTTATCCAGAGAGACATTTATTTATTTTATTATTTAACACATTTAATTGGGTGTTAAGGACCCAGCAGTGGGGACATGGTGGTTCTGGGAATTGAACCCACAATCTCAGTTTGCAGTCCAACACAGTTATGAGTCTTAACTGGACACCAGAGCTGAAGCTGATGTTCCTCTGAGACGCTTCAACCATCCGACACTAATAAACGTTTGCCATTAGGTGTGATGTGAGAAATCATACATTTGTAACTCTGACCATATGTAGCCTGACGCCTGTGGGTCGTGTGTCCTATTAATGTGTGAGGACATTGGATCTGTGCTGTAATTTCACAGCTGTTGTGCAGCGTGCTCATGTCACACGGTCTGGGATGTGTTGATGGAGTTCTGACTCAGAACATCTGCAAGCCATGTTTAAAGTATCAGTCACTGAGGATGAGGTTGAAATGTAATGGAGGGCTTTGCTCTGAGTAATGAGTGCTGTAATGGAACAGAGGCCACACAGAGTTTCGCTCCCTTTTGATAGACTGGTCTCGAGGGTGGGGACGCAGCTTGCTCGGCAACTCCGGCATTCAAACCTGGAAACTGTACAGATTGAGTCCACTTCAAGCAAAAAAAAAAAACTTTGGGACCTTCTGGAATACACATTTCATCTGTTAAACAGGAGTGACAGCAAGTTTGTTTATGAACACGTGTATATTAATGGCTTCTGGCAGACGTACTTCTACAGGAACTTACAATTATTGTATCTGAGTAGTTGAGGGTTGAGGAACTTCCACAGTGACCTTGCAGTGGGATTTAAACTCATGCTCTTTTCAGTACTCCAACATTAATCACTGACCTTCTACCAGCCTAGTTTAATTCTCAATAGTCGGACTGATTATTTAAAAGAAACAAGACTTTTAACCATGATTTTACATAAATATTTATTGAATAACATGTCCACTGCCGGGCCTCTGAGCAAGGCCCTGCTGCCCCTCAACTATCCTGTTGTATTAAAAAACTGAGACGTGTAAGTGATATAAGGGCGTCGACCAAATGCTTCAAATGTAAATTCATTCTCGTTACCATGATGGACAGTGCCCTAGCAGACCATAGTAAGAAAAAGTCTGTCAAATCTTTTGTTTTTGTTTTCAGAACCGAATGTTGCGATTTTCGGTGTATTTGTCGCAGCGTACGGAGGTTATTTTCCGTCAGTTTCTTAGACATGATGTCTTGATTATGTTGTGCTAAATTGCATATACTAAAGAGAAACTAATGGTGATGTTATGAGAGTTTGCTGTAAGTCTCCAGTCCCCCCAGCACCACCTTTTGTCTAGGTATTATTTCTTACTCTTTCCTTTCGACCTTTTGACCCGTTTCCTTACTGTCTCTATTAGTCTTTTACGTTTCCTCACTCGTTTCCTTTTCTTCTTTCTCTTCCTGTGTCTGTCTCTCTTCAGTGACCTGGTTTCTCCTGGCTCTGGCCCGGGAATTCCTCTCTCGTGGAGTGTACCGTTCTCACTGTACTCTGTGGCTGGGGGGGAAACCCTCACACTCTCCACAGCGCTTGAACGTCCGGAGCATCACTGTGCACACAGTGCCGCTCGACAGGACGGCCACAGCATCCTTGCCGAGGCCCTGTGGGCTGGAGGGTGCGTTGTAAGCGCTGGGCATGCAGGACAAAGAGGTTGGCAGAAAGTGCTTGCTTTTGTTTGCAGCATGAGTGTCATGAGCTTTTTTTTTTTTTTAATATGCATGTTGGAATAGCATATGGCTAGCGCAGACATTGAATTAGCCATCTACTATCAGCCACTGCGAAATCCATCCTGCATCAGAAGCTCAACCTTCTAATGGATCTATAGACATCCCAGCTGCTGAGTTTTGGTGCTGCTCCAGCTGTATAAATTTTCCTATGGGATGAATAAAGTTTTTATCTATCTGCACTTGATGAAATTCATATCTAGAGGTTTATCATTCTTCATCTTTTCTTTCTTGCCTTTCTTTTTTGTGCTGTCCAGAGATTGACATCCACGACCTCTCCGCTCAGGTCACCAGCCCTTCTGGTGTTAGCGAACCGGCTGAAATCGGAGCGGTAGGCAACCACACCTACTGTGTCCGCTTCGTTCCACATGAGATGGGTGTGCACACGGTAAACGTGAAATACCGCAGCCAACATGTACCAGGCAGTCCCTTTCAATTCACAGTGGGTCCTCTGGGAGAAGGAGGGGCCCAGAAAGTTCGAGCAGGAGGTCCTGGGCTAGAGAAGGCTGAAATCGGTGTTCCAGGTATAGAAATCAAATAGCAACCCGTGCTTTAAAATGTTTAGGATGCTGCTGTTTACAGGTGTATGGACACTTTTATAGCCAGACGAATTGGGATTCCTGACCAGCACAATCCATATGCCTGTTTTTGGCAAATATTTTCTTAAAAAAAGGTTTTCCACCAACTTGGGTCGTGTGACTGTGGATTTTATTATTCAGTTCTAATAGGTTAGACACTAACGTTCAAGTCTGGGGTTCTGTCAGGGCTCTTAATTCTAGTACCGTATTTTCTGGACTATAGAGCGCACCTGTATTTAAGCCGTATCCGCTATATATAATTAAAAAAAAAGACCTACAAGCCGCACCGGTCTATAAGCCCCAGATATCCATGTAGAAAAATGAGATATTTACTGAATGTACTGAAGGATTTTGTAGTGAAATGTACATGTATGTAGCTGAAGAGATTCTTTCCAAACAGTGCCTTTTAACAGCGCAGCAACTTTGCTAATTAAAACGGAACAGAACCAAGAGAAAATAACCGCTATTTATTTACCGCTCTCCGTGTTACTGTCATCCTCTGGTGAAGTTCGCTCTGAAGGTGCACCGCTCTGTATGCGTAGCAAAACCCAGAACCCGTTGGTGATCTAGTGGATTCTTCCACAGCACTCCACGCTGTTAGGATCCACTGACATATCAGAAAAGGAGGCTTTTCGCATGCGGATGGTTTTTGTGAAACACTTCTCACCAATTGTAACGTTTGTGTGGTTTCCATGATGATTTAAAAGTAATTTGTCGTGCGTGTTCTATCTGCTAAAGAAAAAGTAGCGTAGTCTATTTTTCTTTGCATTGATTTTTCGTCTGTTATTTTTTTATTCTAATTCCGGTTAGAGCGCCCCTAGCGGTGGAAGAAAAATCCACAGAATAGCCGCACCATTGTATAAGCCGCATGGTTCAAACCTAGGATAAAAGTAGCGGCTTATAGTCCAGATAATACGTAAATTTACGTGTTTTATAAATAAATTTATACAAAAAATTATATAGTTGTCCACAAACGTTTGGTGATATATTTTATAGGAGCATGTACTTTAAAAAATGATTTTTATAATTACATGTATGCATTTGTGCGGCATCTTTAGCGGAGTTCAGTGTTTGGACACGTGAGGCTGGTGCCGGAGGCCTGTCTATTGCCGTGGAGGGTCCCAGCCGTGCAGAACTCTCCTTTGAGGACCGGAAGGACGGCTCATGCGGAGTGGCTTATGTGGCACAGGAACCTGGTGAGAGCATGTTCATCATGATTCTGACTCAGGTTCGAAACCCTTCCTAACAGCCGTGTCCGTGTTTGCAGGTGACTATGAGGTCTCTGTGAAGTTCAACGAGCAGCACATACCAGACAGCCCTTTCCTGGTGCCCGTGTGTGCACCCCCGCACGATGCCCGACGTCTCACTGTTACCAGTCTTCAGGTGAGACACAAGGAAACATCACCACACCTGGACAAATCCACAGCTTTCAAAGCACAGGGGTCAAACCTCCGTAAATCTCTGTAGGGTCCAACCTCCTGAAGCGTGATCCAGGAGATACGATGTAAATCTTGCAGACCTGGGAATAATCTTTGATCCACACATGCTGATAATATGGTAGCTTGTTCATATTCTTAGAAAAGATGCACACAGTTTTAAATTTGTAGGACAGGAAGTAGAAAAAGGTTTGGTAGCACTTTTCACAAAGACCATAAAGTCTTATTATTCAGCTACTACATATGTTTGATTAAGCTTCATATTTTAATGTAATTAGGAGACATTTTGCGCATTTATTTCTGATGTTTGATTCACTGCACATAGAATACTTCAGCTTTTTAGAAGTGAAGTGGCTGATTTTAATTTATTTAGGCACCCATCCTTCCCACTTCACAAATACGTAAATTATTAGTATGTAATTCAGACACCAATAAATTCAACACGTTTTCAAACATTAAATTTAAGCCAAATAATAAAATCCATCACCCTCTGAATTCTGAAGCCGCTTGTGTAGAAACCCCACATAGTGACCCCTCTTTGACCAGCTGTTGGATGTCATTAAACTCGTGTGGGAGTTGAGGTGTTTCACTTGTGTTTCATTTAAAGGCTTTTAACAGAAACCCCAGATGTGACCCTCACCCACCGGACCTGCTGAAGCAATGAGTGTGAAGCTCCATGAGCTTGGAGACACTGTTCTTTTTTTCTGTAGCATTTGGTCCGGTAGCATAGCTTGTAGATGTTTAGTGTTTCCTGAAAGTACTGTATTGATTGTGGAACCCCTTTCTCCTTATCTCTAGCTGGTCTCTTGTGGGATCGGGTAAGATGGTATAGAGGTACATGGAGTGTTGGTGCTGTTGGATTTTCAAACGTTAATTTAGGATTAATGTTAAACAGAAAAATTAACCTAAACTGCTGCAAGAAAGACCCCAACTCCACACATCTGCTGCTGATTGCCCCTGGTGTCTGAATTTTCCACACACTTTAGAGACTGTAATGTAAATGTAGTTCCTACGTGGGGAGGAAGTCAGCGGAGGAGGATGTCTTTGTGTGTTGACTGGTGTGGATGGGTTTGAGCTTCTGCTGTTTCTGCTACAGGAATCAGGCCTCAAGATGAACCAGCCGGCTTCGTTTGCTGTGCGTCTGAATGGTGCTCAGGGTGTCATTGACGCTAAAGTCCGCAGCCCCTCCGGCGCGTATGAGGACTGTGTGGTTTCCGAACTGGAACAAGGTGAGACTCAAACGTGAGACAGGAACATTGACAGGTGGTGATGTAGGACGTGGTGGTCTACTGCTCAGTAATGGCCAAACCCCCAGTTATTGCTTCAGTGGAGTTAATAATTTTTGCCCTAAATGTTTGTTTTATTGATTCTTCTCCAGATAAATACGCCGTCCGTTTCATCCCGCGTGAGAACGGCATCCACACCATCGATGTTAAGTTTAACGACAATCACATTCCAGGCAGCCCATTCCAGGTGAGGGTCGGGGAGCCGGGACAGGGTGGAGACGCTGGGCTCGTCACTGCTTCTGGTGCTGGACTGGAGAAAGGAACCACAGGTAACAGTTCAGGAACAGGTTTATTTCTTCTTTTTGAAAGACTGCTCTGGAATACGGAGCGTTTTCATGTCTAGCCTATTGTTAACCACGCGGTCTGTAGTAATTATGTGCTTGTGCTTTTCCCAGGCAACCAATCAGAGTTCACCATCAACACCAGCAAAGCAGGACCAGGCTCTTTGTCAGTAACTGTGGATGGACCATCAAAAGTGAAGCTTGAGTGCCAAGAGTGTCCCGAGGGCTTTAAAGTCCACTACACACCGTTGGCTCCTGGGAATTATCTAATCAGCATCAAATATGGTGGCCCTAATCACATCACAGGAAGTCCCTTCAAGGCCAAAGTCACAGGTAAGGAAGCGTGTAGACTGTTGGTGTGGAACGTTTCTCTGCTTTTACGAGGAATCTTTTTACTCGGTCCTCTCACAGGAATTTTTGTTGTAAATATGACATTCAGATGTCCACAGGATAATTCTATCAACACTTCAATTACTGAGAGAAAAAAGGCTATTATTTATCCTCAAAAATCACATAACCCACCATCACCACTTACTCACTGTCTGTTATTCTCTTTCAGGCCCACGGCTTGTGAATGTGACCAACGCCAGTGAAACCTCCACACTACTGCTTGACCCCACAGTCCGGCCGATCAGTGCCGGCTCCACCAACGCAATGCCCAGAACGGCGTCTGACGCTAGCAGAGTGACCAGCCGAGGCCTGGGTCTCAGCAAGGCCTTCATGGGTCAGAAAGCCAGCTTCTCTGTGGACTGCAGCAAAGCGGGTGAATCTGTTATTAAAAAATATTGCTCCAAAAGGCTGTGTTTGATTCCTGTTTGTTTACATGACTTTTTTGTTTGGAATTAGTCTGTCATTAAGTGTGTGTGTGTGTGTGTGTGTGTGTGTGTGTGTGTGGTGTTTTTAGGTAAAAATATGCTGCTAGTAGGAGTTATCGGTCCTCAGACCCCATGTGAGGAGATCATGGTGAAACACATGGGCAGCATGCAGTACAACGTCAGCTATGTTTTGAAGGAGCGTGGAAACTATGTTCTGGCGGTAAAGTGGGGTGAGGATCACATCCCTGGCTCACCGTTTCAAATCACTGTGCCTTAATCTGACACGGGCATCAGAAGAGCAAGTGGGAAACTGGCCACCAAACACTTTAATAAATTACGGCCTGACTGCATCACCTGACCTGCACTCGAGTCCGTATTTTATGTTTCGAGTCTGATTATTTTTTCCCGGGGCGGAAAAGCAGCGTTGTGTTGGAATCTGGTGTCAGTCTGAGTGTTTGTTCTGTTACTACTGATGCTGTTTGACTGACTGGTGTTTTATTTCCTTTATTATGATTCTCCTTCCTGCTGCGTAACATTGGACTACTGCGATTGTTTACATGTTCAGAAATGCAATCAGCTCTCGATCGAACCATGAAAGCATCCATGGATTATCCTAACATCCAGACTGTGTTTAGTTTAATCCGGTTTCTGAGTCAGATGGGGAAAACCAAATAATTCGCAAGCACAACAGTACATGTAGTCCATCTATCTCTTTCTCACTCAATCTTTTTTCTCTCTTGCTCTCTTTTTATATATATATATAAATTAATTTCTTTCTCACTCTCCGTTTAGTTAGGGGTTTTTTTTTTTTTGTAATACAAGGTGTTTAGATTGAAAATCTACACACACACACACACACACACACACACACACAGTATTTGACTTGATTTGGACAGACTGTGCCTCCCAGCTGAGGTTTTTTTTTATGTGCTGGATTTTGGATTTTGTCGTATCTGACTAGTTTTGATAAGGTAATAAAATCTTTCTTAATGTTTTAAAAAGTAGAACCGGCTGTACTGATGTTGGTCTCATGGTTCAGTGGAGAGCTTTATGTGAAATGATGTACATTTGGAAATGAAAAAATAAACTACAAACTGGAATAAAGATTGATAAATAAAATGGATGTTTTGGGTGGTGCAAAATTAATTCAGTCATTAAATTGTGGAATAACTAACCTCGCGGCACTGGAAGGCCTGAGCCCACCACTCCTAAAGGCATGAACACAGACCGGGTGACCTATCGCGGCCCGAGCTCACCAGTCATAAAGGCAGGAAAACGGACCGGGTGACCTTCGTGGCCCAAGCCCACCACTCCTAAAGGCAGGAAAATAGACTGGATGATCAGAGCCCACATGTTACTCAGTCAAGTTACACTAATTCATAAAGATACACAAACTACATTATTAACTAAGTTCTTGTCAAAACAACAAAATCCAACCACACCAGAGTCCAAAAGAAATACTGTAACCATGACCTCATCTTTCAGACCCTTTAAGTCCTTTAGTTGATTCCCGTGTGGAAACTGTGTGAATGTTTGGATGGCGTATCCAGTCTGTGAACATGTTTACAGAAATATTCAAACTACTGCAAATACCGAGAGGTGAAGAGACTTTTAACCAGCAGAACAAATAAAAAAGACCATCAGCTATTAATGTTGCCACGGCAACACTTTCTCAGTGGTTTCCACCATTATTAGCTGATGGTGAATGTAATCTCCAGCAAACTGCATGCATCAGACCACCTCCATTTCCTTTTCCTGGCAATAGGATATCCTGTATTATGTGATTATATATTCCAGCTCTGTAATCTTCTGCTACACATTTTCTCAGAAAGCTGCGGATGGAGACAAATGGTAGGCATGTTGGGACGATTGTGTTACACTGTAGGATAAATGAAGAAGAAGAAAAAAAAAAACCTATGTGTTGTCTGTCTGGGATGTGTGGTAACTGTGTTTATATTGTTGGGACTGCTCACTGGAAGATCAAAGTCAATTCCTGAACTGTCCAGGGTGTATCCCTGCCTCTTATCCTATGTGCACTGGGATAGGCTCCAGCAGACTCAAGTGACCTCGAATTAGGGAATAACTGGGTTAGAGAATGAATGAAGGAATGAATGAATGAATGGACTATACTCGAGTAGAGTTATTGGGTGAACGCTACTGCCATCGTTCGGGCTAATATGAGTACTACATCTCCCCTTAAAAAGTGGAGTTTTTTTCATAAAACTACTGGCCATCTTAAAAATGATATAAAAATATAATAAATTAATAGCAGGTTATTTTTTTTATCTTAATCTTGAACTCATAATTAAAAATGTAAAATAAATTCTTCAAATCGATGTGTGGCGTCTGAAAACTTATGCGTAAACACGTGATTTGAGGATAAACTCTAATTGGCTTTTTTTAAATGACAAAGTGTCTCCGTGGCCACGCCCACTTTTGTTGTAAGCGAACCAATATTTTTTGTCTTCTAGCCGTTAAACTCTTCTTATTCGTATATTATTTCCTCTCAGCTCGTTTCTCCTTTGGCGCTCTCTAGTGGACATTAATATTACGGACTTCAACATTAAATTCGATTGACATAATCATTGAAATTATCTTAATGACTTAATTACTGGTAATAAACCGACACCTAAGTTAAATTCACTTAATTATGATATATTTATTGTATCGCTTTAACAACCTGCCCAACAGAAACATTGTCAATATCGTATTTTGCCAATGACGTCATCGGATCTTTACAGTTCTGCTTTATGGACAATTTAAGTTTGAAACCGCCGCTAATAATAACAACATGTTTTACATGAACTGATTTAAAATTATTTTAGAATAGAAAATACTATTAAATAGTATAATATTTGTTTTCTTTTATTCTGAAAAGAAATGAATAATTATTTAAACAATAAATTAATGTATTATTGTTTAAAAGGAAGAATTTTGAACGCTTGTTTCTAAGCAACCATTAAACAAACACCGGAATTCTGTTAGCTTATAATTAACCGACATCATCATTAAGGGGGCAAATACTTTAGGGGGAATAAAACATCACTCTGGGGTATTAAGATTATTATTTACGCTTAACAGACTGAACAGAATAGATTAATTATTAAACTCACAGTCGGTTTATGTTGGAGAAAAAATAAAAGTAAAAACTCCGCTTTGTTGTTTTTTTTGGTCAGCATTTTTCGGTGGCTCTTGTGCGCCTGCTCGCGTTACCCTCTCCCGCTGAGGACCAGCCATCTGATTGGGCCAAAGTAAAACACTGAGGACAAACGGCTGTTGGGTTTCCTCCAAAGCAGAGGGGAGAGGGAAAGACGGATTAGTGCTGAGGATGAAGTCGGTACTAACGACCCAGAATCAGAACAGTTACCGGGAGCAGATCATGAAGGAGGCATCAGCTCGGTATAACTGGAGGATGAAGTATGGAAAAGATTTTCCTGTCAGGGTCTCTTCACGCAAATCCAAACCGACTGCTGGATCTACAGACCCTCCTCCACCTGGAGCTCCGGAAAAGAATGAAGAAGAGGAGAAGAGGAAAGAGGAGGAAGAGGAGGAAAAGAAGAAAAAGGAGGAAGAAAAGAAAGTGTTGGAGCAGGAAAAGAAGAGAAAGGAGGAAGAAAAGAATGCTCTCCTGGATGTTCCTCTGATGCGCCCGGTCAGTCCTCAGTCCAGACAGACACTTTATAACGGTTTATCCAAAGAGGGCAAAGGTCGCAGCCAATACCTGAAAAGTCGCATCCAGAAGATGCCAGAGGAAAGGTTCGAGTACCCACTGCTCTCCTCCTGGATATACGGATGGAGATTAGGTAAAATACCTCCTTATGTTTTTTTTTAATTTGTATGATGAATTAATATTTCATTCTCCAGTTTCTGTCTGTGTTTCCAGCTGAATATGGACACGAATATAAATCCCCGCTTAACGGAAGGTCAGCCATCATCAGGAGCACCTTCTACGCCAGAAACGGCATCTTTAATGCTCCATCTGCAACCGATCAACTGGGGTGAACAGTTCAAATCATAATAAAAAGAAACAAAATAAAATAAAATAATAAAATAAATAATGAAATAAAATAAAGACTCTGTAATAATGACTGTCACACAAACTAACATGTAAAATAAAAAGCAAAGACATCATTTCCTGTTATTAATTATTTGTTGTACAAATGTTGCTGGATGGAATGATTATTATTGACTTGGATAAACTACAGGGTGTCCCAGAAGTTTCCAAATATAGGAAAAATAAAAATTTTCCATGATAACCTTTTTTTTTTTTTTTTTAATTGAAATCAATTTATTTTCAAAAATTGAAAAGTATGTGTTTCTCATGCTGAGCATATAATAAAAATAAACGTACGGGACACCCTGTCAGATTGTTGATTGATCACTGGTTGATAATTAGAACTATATAAACCCGGGACCTTTTTGTTGTGAGGCGACCATGCTAATCCCTACGCCACTGCACCGCCCATTGTTTCCATTAAATTATATTCATTTATTCCAACAGTTTATTCACTTCATTTCCGTGTCTTTTTCTGTTTCCAGTACGTGGATGTAGACAGTAGATTTTTTTTTCCAATCAGATTTCATTTTCTATGGGCTGCCATGTAAATCTAATCTACCTTTAGATTCAGTTGTGCCGCCTGTGTGACTTAAACTGTATCAGCAGAGGGACTGTTTCTTTAACCAATCAGATTACAAATTAGATTGACTTCTTCTATAGTATTGATGGTGTCTATAATTGTGACGTAATATTGGTGGCTATATTAGTACCTGGATCCAGTCGGGTAAATCCAAACTGAAGGACCACGTTCCGATATCACCGCCTATCACTGAGAACATTTATTGGTTTAGACCAGGGGTCTCCAAACTCGGTTCTGGGGGGTCGGTGTCCTGCAGAGTTTAGCTCCAACTTGGCTCAACACACATACCTCTAAGATTCAAGAATACCTACAAAGATCTTGATTATTTGGTTCATGTGTGTTTAATTAGGGTTGGAACTAAACTCTGGAGGACACCAGCTCTTCAGAACCGGGTTTGGAGACCCCTGCTTCAGACTAACAAAAAAAAATCAGTTTATTTGTCAGTCGGGATATCAGGCTTGTTGAGTTCTTAGATCTACTTTACTTTTACTTTCACAACAATTGGTAGACTCCTTTAACCAGTGGAACCTACATTTATCTCTTTATACAACTTAGAATCTGGGGGTTAAGTCAAGGGTTTGGTCAAGGGCCCAACAGAGGCAACTGGGTGGTGCTGGAAATCAAATCCTGATCCTCTAATTAACAACATGGTAACCACTGAGCTACCACTCCACTCCTCCACTCTAACCACACCTATGTTTACCAAACAAAGTGAACATTGAATGGATTTTTATTGGATGATATAAAATACAGCACAGGTGAGCAATAGCTGTTTTATTAATGATTATTAAATGAAAGCTCAACCTTTTCTTGGTGCAGAATTCACAATAATGCACAAAGGAAAATGATCGCTCACAGCCAGCGCCTAAGAAGAGAGAAGAAGGAAAAATAATGAGCGGTGGAAATCCTCCTGATCCTAAAACAGTACATTTATTACATTGCAATAGGAATTCATTCATTCATTCATTCATTCATTCATTCATTTCTATAATTACAATACCAATTACAGCATTTGGCAGACACCCTTATCCAGAGCAACTTACAACTAAACAAGTTTTGCCCAGAGGTGGCTTGGTGGTGCTGGGAATCGAACCCCAGTCTTTCAGGTTTTAGTCCAACATCTTAACCACTAAGCCATCATTTCTAACCAGTAATTCACTAATTCGGGGTCGCAGGGGTCTGCTGGAGTATATTAAATGTAACAAACGGCAATGTCTTCAGTGTTTTTTATACTGAATAATAAGCAGATGATATTCTGATCTAGGATCAGGACTAGATCAGGACCCCATTTCTTCCTCTGCAGTACTACAAGTAGACACAGATTGGTTTTTTTAAAAAGCGGTGTGTTTTGTATGTTTGTCTGTAACACACCTCCTGCTCAGAGAGTCCAAATGCATGTTTAAAGTCAAACACTTCGACTGACTTCGGATTAACAGCATGGATCATTGCTTTTCCGTGAAGAACCACCCTGTAGAAAGTGTAACATGGAGATCATACATTAGTGAGGACGGCACAAATCCACAAATCCAAATCTATATTAACAAGCTAAACACTAACATTATTCATTCATTCATTCATTCATTCATTCATCTTCTTACCCGCTTATTCCCTGATTCGGTGTCACGGCGGTCTGCTGGTGCCTATCCCAGTGTACATAGGGTGAGAGGCGGGGGTACACCCTGGATGGGTCACCAGTCCATCTCAGGGCAACACATAGACAACCAACCATTCACACACACATTCACTTCTATAGACAATTTAGTATCAACAGTCTGTGGACTGTGGAAGGAAATTGGAGCACCCGGAGAAAACCCACGCAAGCGCGGAGAGAACATGCAAACTCTGCAAATCCATTTATTATAAGAAAAGTGATATATTTTGATCAGCAGGTCAAGATCCTAACCACCAGGCCGCCGCTTTCAACATAATAATAAACGTTAATTAAATAATCGCGGGAATTCTAGAAATGTAGGTGTAAATTTTACGGAAAAAAATAAAAAAAAATTTGTGCTACTACCAATTTTATAACTTGCTTTTTTGTTTATTTGCTGTTAATGAAAGTAAAATCAAATCAAATCTGGGGACATTAATGAAAACACAAAATATTTGTATATTTTGGGTTTTTTGCTGGGTTTCCTGACCTGTCATAAGCGCATCTTGTGGATTCTTTCACTGAAGTGTCCAGTTTGTCTTCTGTTAGCCAGACAAAGCTTCTGTCAGAGCGCAGACGAATGTTACGCCACTCCTTCTTAGGGACGTAACCACAGGCAGCATTAAAGTCACCCATGATGATGAAATTCTGTTGAAAAGAAATACAGGCTATGAGCTGAAACAGGAACTGAGACTGGAACCGGAGAAAGTAATCAGAGACTGTGTGTGTGTGTGTGTGTGTGTGTGTGTGTGTGTGTGTGTGTGTGTGTGTGTGTGTGTGTGTGTGTGTGT
>JAOTRA010000001.1:5497751-5519310 GCA_026260255.1 Pseudolaguvia tuberculata | reverse complement strand
AGTCTCCAATCTCTTTCAGGTTACCTCTCCTGCACAAAACATAGTCCACCTGTGTGCAACTTCTTCCACTCTTATACATCACCCTATACTCTTCCTTAATAAAATACATGTTAACCACTGCCATCTTCATCCTTTTAGCAAAATCTACCACCATCTGCCCTTCCACATTCCTCTCCTTAAGGCCATACCTACCCATCACCTCATCATCACCTATGTTACCCTCCAAGACTAAAAAATAACTCACGACTTTATTATAAATACACCACCACGTGATTTGATGTAATCTACTGGCATGAGTTTTAGAGCCAAAGAAACAGTGCCACCATTAGGAGCTTCATGTTTACAGCTAAACCAAGAACCTTCAGTCTTATCTACCCCGTAAATGAACATTAGTGTTTCCATCGGGTGTGATTTTCTGATTTAAACATCCAAGAATTTCAGTGTGATCAGTTTAATACAGACAGTTAAAAAGAGATTGTAATAATCAGCATCTTTTAAAACATTTATTTTAAGCTGAATTATAACATTCAACTAATCTGATGCATTTTTTGTTCTTGAATTGAGATAAAAATTTTTGTAATTTAAAAATCAAAAAGAACACAATGATGACAATCGCCACTAGATGGCAGCATGGATTTGTAAATGTAACAGCAGAGCAGTTTGCAGACATAAAACTCGTTTTTTCGATTGTTTTGTTCCTTTAATAAACACAGGATCAGTTTAATAGGAATTTCTAGTGATTTAAGGAAAAACTTCAGTCTGTTACAGAATTATTATCATTTGCACCCTATTAAATATTTATAAGTTAATTATCTGACAAAAAGTTCAGTTTACTTACTAAATCTGTATTTACACTGCAACAAAGACCACCAATAATCCCAACAGTCACCCGAGAAGCTTCTGTTGGATCAGCATGTTTAACATCATTAGTCACTGAAAGATTAAATGGCCTAAACTCCTCTTTCATTTATAACAGGAAAAGTTCAGTCCATGTAGGCATATTTCCAGTCTTTAAGTGGAACATAGGTTTCTTTTACAACCTGCGGTGAGGTCCACCTGAGGACGTAGTGAGGACCGCCGGGTTTGTCGTTTGTACCTGTGTAAATTATATGAATAAGAGAAATAAGTGCAAGAAGTGTGAGACATAATTTACACAAAAAAAGAAAAGAACAACAATATCGATGAGAAAAACTGTCCATCCAGATGTATACAGATGTTAAATAATAATTATTATTAATCCACAGACGGGTCATGTTCCAATGGACCGCCAATACATTTGTGCATCCGTCCATCCATCACAACATGTTTTTCTGGATCTGAGACTTTATGTTAAATTATTTTAAGATGAAAGTCTTACCGAATCTCTCCAATAGTCATTAGTATATATATTTATTACTGCTAAGGTCGTACCAGCACACAGACTATATTCATGGCACCTTCACACTCCTACTTTTCTCTTGTTAACCTAATATATATGTTTAGGACTCCACACAAAAAGAGAATTTCTGTACATCTATAAATGTACAGCAGTCGATTCGCCATCTCATCTAAACAGTGACTGAGGAACGCTATCAGATGTTAGTCAATTTCTGTGACTAAAACTGTATTTGAGTGGAAGTAACATACCATTTGTTTTATTGCCCTCCTCTGGTCTGAACACAATAATACACAGTTTTAAAAACTTACCTGATGCTCTAGATCCTCCGAAAGGCTGTTGGGCCACGACTGAACCAGTGGATTTGTCGTTAATGTAGTAGTTTCCTGCGGCGTTTCTCAGCGTTTTTGCTGCTTCCTTGACGACAGACCTAAAAATATAATTTTCATTCGACTTTTTGAGAAACATTTTCATCAAACATTTCCATGCATATGAGATACTAACTTCTCTTGAGCAAACACAGCTCCGGTTAGTGCATAGGGAGACGTGTTGTCGATTAATTTCAGGACTTTCTTATAGTTGTTCTCAGAATAAACGTAGACAGTCAGCACCGGTCCAAAAATCTCCTTATGAAAAAAAAAAATTAGTTTCTCTTACAGTTAAAACAATTTTCAACAAGAAAATAAACTGTAATGAAGATCAGCGCAGATATCACCCTCTCCCGGATCAGTGATCTTGTACAAATGATCACACTTTCTCATCTACCAGGTTTGATTAGATCTTTAATTAGACAAATAAATAAGTTGACTGGTGCGCATTCATCAACGGCTGAAGTGAAAAACAAAACCACTACAGTGTTATGAGCCAAATAACTTCAGTCATCCATCAGAGGTAAATTTAGCGGTGCTTTAAATGACCAGTTTTATTATTAATTACTTGTATGTTAAATGGGCGTCGCAGTGGTTAGCACGGTCATCTCACAACAAGAAGGTCCCGGGTTCGATTCTCCGGGTACTCCGGTTTCCCATAGTCCCACAATGAGGGAATAAGCGAGTAAGAAAAATGAATGAATGTTAAATCAGTTTTCCCACTAAAATGTTATTCTTTCCGGGTCCCCATACATGTTTTTAAATAAGAAACAAATTAATAAATAAGAAATAATGTACAAAAACAAATAATTTAACAGGCTGTACTGTAATATATTGATTTTATTAAATATATTGTACAAGTGAGACATTCACTCACTCGTACAATATACGAGTGGGTATTAGAGGGTTTCGTTCCTCCTTAATTATGAGAATACCTCATTCATGATTTTATCCTGTGGGTCTGTGGTTTCTATAATGGTTGGCTCCACATAGTATCCTTTTTCATCATTGCATTTTCCGCCAGCGATCACAGTCAGATTCGGAGATGACTTGGCATATTCCAGCCAGCTTTTAATCCGGATAAAGGACTTATGAAAAAAATAATCAACTGATAAGTAAGAGGAGATTAAGCACAATTAATTACTAATAATACATTTTACCTTGTCATCAATAACTGCTGAGAAAAAAGTACCAAAATCCTCGACAGGCTGTGAAATGAAAGAAAAGAATGCATTAAACGTGTTCTGTGTAATCCACTGATACTAATGTTTAATCTGATGTACAGGAATCAGAGGATTATGGAAGGCTGGAAAAAGAAGAAGTGTTTAAACTAACATTGCCCACTTTGATTTGTTTGTGTACATCCAAGAGTTTTTGTTTTATCTGAGGCCAGAGGGAATCTGGGACGTACATCCGGGAACAGGCGGAACATTTCTGCCCTCCGTATTCAAACGCAGAGCGAATGGTTCCGTTCACCACGCTGTCAACATCTGCTGACTTGTGCACAAAATGAAAGTTCTTGCCGCCACATTCTGGATCAAATAAAAGACAAAAAACGCTGGGTTAAGACCCTGATCTTATCACACACTGTGTCTGCAAATTATTACAGTCAGTGTGAACCGCTATTCGAACCCGCTAACACGATGGGTCATCTTTTCCCTTTAGTTGAAATACTGTGTAATAGCAGCTGGTCTTAGCTTCTTCACTGGAGGAAATATTGGTGTTGATTAAACATTTAACTCTGGTAAAAATTAAACTATTTCTACATGCATACGATGAGTGGGTTTCATTCAGTTCACTGCCTCACATTAGCCAACTGAACAGGAAGTGTCACTACACCTTCAAGGATGATATCGTTAGGTTCACTAGTCAACAATGGCAGTGTGAACACCGAGCAGACCAGGAAAAATGGATTAGTGTTGGAACACTAGAACTAGAAAGTTTTGTATCTGCTGTAATGGAAGTCACTGACCTCCAGCAACACGAGGAAAGTTTCTATAGGTGTCCAGATTCTGTGCAACTTGCTTCCACAAACGCTTAAATGTTCTGTGGAAAGTAAGACATTCTCCATGTTCTCTAACATTAAACCAAAAATATTTCTTCCCCTCATCAAAGTAATGTGTAACTAATGAAATTCATACGGGACACTGCCAGTGAAATTGATTCCAGCCAAGTGCTCCGACGACGTGACGGTGTCGCCGAAAACCGGGCCATCGGCTGGAACAAACTGGATGATGTTGGGTGGCAAACCGGACTCGCGCAGAATCTTATAGACAGCATAACTGGCAGACATCGCTGTGTCACTAGGTTTCCACAGCACCACGTTACCCTGGCCAAAAACACACAACCTTCTAAATAATTAAACAACAAATAAGTAAACAATAGAACTGAGCTTTGGCCCGCAGGTTAAAGATTTAACCAGAGAAAACTGATTTCGGATTAATCTGTAAACGCACTGAACTCACCATTAGAGCTGGGGTTCCCGCCAAGTTTCCACCAATGGCTGTGAAATTGAAAGGAGCCACTGCAGCTACAAAACCCTACAAAATAATACGGATAAAAGATTAAGAAGGTTCAACAGACAATAATGTGTCAGTAATTCACCCAGAAAACAACTCAATGTACCTGATTTGGTCTACCATTGGTTTACATAATGGAAATTAGAATTTTGATCCTCTAACGGTTTTGGCACACACAGTTGGAAACTCACTCTGATTTCAAAAATTCTTAAATAGAATTTTATAATAAAATCACATTTTTTGCATACATTTTTAAACTCCTTAGCAAAACTGTGATGAGTGCTACACCAATAAAAGGTGGATGGCTACAGAGCTCAGAACAGAAGTTAGTCTGAGGAGCCCACCTCAAGCCCACGGTACAACATGGTGTTTGTGCTGCAATCACTGTTCAGTGGCTGCTGCTGCTCCAGTTCAACAGCATGTTTGGCGTTGAAGCGGAAAAAGTCAATAAGCTCGGCTGCAGCATCGATTTCAGCTTGTACGATGGTCTTACCCTAAAACATCATATTAATACAACACAAGTCAGGTGGTAGAAGGACCAGCAAGGCTTATTGGACTCTGCGGATACATCATACCTGCCCAATCATTGTCTTGGCCAAAACCTCTGCTCTCTTTGGCCCACTAATTAAATCAGCAGCCTTGAAGAAAATTTGGGCTCTGTCTGCTACAGGTTTAAGGTCCCATTCTCTCCTCGCTGCCAAGGAGGCCACAGTGGCTTTGTTCAGAAGATCCTGTTGTGAAAAATAAACAGTCGCTGAAAAGAAAGAGTGAAAATGATCTTTTGCTATCAGTCAAAGCATTTATAGTAACAGTAAATCTTCAGAAACCTCATGTAGCAGATTCCAAGGACCAACCGGTAGCAGATTGGTGATTGAACCTACATCCTCCGAATATCAGTCTAACCACTGCACTACCACATCTCAGTTGTTTCTCAGTGAAAAGATCGTTTGAACGTATATTTTATCCTCCATGTGCAGGGGTGTAAATAGTTTCCTTACCTTATCAGCATAGCAGAACTTGGCCACTCGGTGTGCATGGTCGAATGGCTGTAAATAAAAGGAGTATAATTAAAATGTATTTCGAAACACTGATCTTATAACATAATACACAGCAAAATATCTGAACTGAAATGACCTGGAAAGGTTATAAGGTGTCCAGTATGCCAGTATTTGTTTATACTCACGGAAAGCTGGTATCTAATATCGTTGGTCCAGATCTGTTCGTCTCCGATCACACACGGAATCTCCTCTGTCGTATCTTTAAGCTCTCGTAGTGCCTTAAAAACAGGTTCACCTTAAAGAGTGGAAACTTTTGGCAAAGGAATCAGAACCTGGGTGGGATTCTTACCTTCTCTATCTCGCCTCTTTCTTTGCTTCCGACAGTGAAGGACAGGATGGGTTCGTTCTTCACCTCCACAGCTGCACGAGGAAACGTCTGAAACCTGCAGGGGGAAGTGTTAAGTGTGTGACAGATGTTTATTACTGGTTTACAATTAAACAGATGTGGCCTCACCCCCTAAACAAACGGTATGGGAAAAAAGAAATGTAGTTAAGATTTTTTAAACAAAATAAACCAAATCAACAAGACCATCAGTAAATAACAGACAAAAACAACAATATAAAGTCTCAAAGATTAATTTTAGAATTACAACTTCCGGTCTCTTATTACGTAACTTCCATGTAGTTTCATGACCTAGTATACGTCCGTAACAGGCCAGAATATTAAACCCGCAGTTTTATTTTCAGAAATAAAAAACGTCTTAAGTTAAACAAATAAAACGTTTATTTTACTGTATTATTTTTAAATTCATTGCAACTTGCCAGGATCACGTGACAATAAAAATCGCACACCTGCACTTTCAACAAATCCTACAAATTTCTACAACAAATGGAAGAAATGCGCATTAAAGTATATTTACACTTAATTATTTATGTTATTTGTAATATTTGGCAAAAGCGATAAAATAATTCTTATAAAAATAACCGACTGTAACGTTACCTACCCTCTCCAGTACCGACAGAACACCAAGCTCGCGCGCAGCATGTTTGGAAAATAAAGTAGATGGAGAAACTTAACAAAAAACTTAAAACAAAAATTCGCTTAAATAAAATAAAAGAATAAAATAAAAAAATAAATAAAAATAATTTCGCACAGAGAGGTGACAGAAGAGCCTGAACGCTAATCCAACTCCAGCGGCAGTCATGAACTCGAAGCGCACCATTATTGTTTAGGGTGGGCACTTTGTAGATTTATAAAATATATTTTTCCTTATTTAAAGTATATATGTATGTTTATTTCAGAAACCCTATGAAATTTTTTTACTTATATCTCGTAAATATATATTCAACTAAACTTCAAAATCCGAAGCCTTTAACTGAAAAAATATTTTTGTCTCCCCCCATAGATACATTGAATGGAACACGCCAGTGGGCGAATCTCAAACCAGCCACTCACCTTACGAGATGCTCATTCTTAGCCAATCAGATCGCAGGGGCGTTTAAAACGGAAGCGTTCCGTTTATATATTATGTTGGATCTTCCCTAACGGGAACAGCCTAAGGACAAATTTTTTTTGTATCTTTGGATCAGCGGATCGCTTTTCTCCACGCTATCCTGTCCTCTACATCTGCCTCTTTCACCCCATTGCTGGTCTCACTACAGTCCTGTAAACTTTCCCGAAAACTCGTCGATCACAAATCACTCCTGCCACTCTTTACTTCACTTCCCTAATGCACTCTCCATTACTTTGCACTATTGACCCCCGGGTACTTAAACTCCTCCACCTTCACTACCACTTCTCCCTGCAACGTCACCGCTACGTTGCTTCACTCTCATTCACACACATGTACTCAGTCTTACTCGTTCTGACTTACATTCCCCTTCTCTCCAGCGAGTATCTCCACCTCTCCAGATTCTTCTCAACCTGCTCCCTACTCTCACCACAAATCACAATATCATCCGCAAACATCATCGTCCATGGAGATTCTTGTCTGACCTCATCTGTCAACCTGTCCATCACCACTGCAAACAAGAAAGGGCTCCTTGATGCAATCCCACGCTCACCTTGTACCAGTCTGACATTCCTAACAATCACCTCACTGCTGTCACACTGTCCTCATACATGTCCTGCAGCACCCTCACATACTTCTGTAATGCTATACCTGACTTCCTCATACAATATGACAGCTCCTCTCTCGGAACCCTGTCGTACGCTTTCTCCAGTTTCCGCCCTACTTTTCTCATCTCTCATTCGTTCCAAATTCTCTTTCTCCTACCTCCTTCTCCTTTCCTGCACTTCCTCATTCCACCACCAGGTCTCTGTCTTCCTGTCCCTTACCAGATGCCATACCCAATACCTTCCTAGCTGTCTTCCTTTTCACTTCTGCAGTCATTTCCCAATCATTCACCAACTCTTCACCACCGAGCCTCTTACTGACCTCCACTCTGAATCTCACATTACACTATTCTTCCTTCAGCTTCCACCATCTTATTCTCTTTTCTATCCCCCTCTCTCTTTCTTCCTTTTTCCTAACCTCCAATGCCATCCGATGTTGTTTAGCTACACTATCCCCTGCCACCATCTTACAGTCCTCAATCACTTTCAGGTTACATCTTCTGCACAAAATATAGTCCACGTTTGATAGCCCCTTTAAATATCTGTTCTCCACTGCCATCTCCATCCTTTATAGATATATTGGATATATATTGAATATTTGTTTAATATAAATGTAAAACATTTATTTGATATAAATATAAAACTCAATCAAATAACGTTCAACATAATAACGATAGTCAGAAATAAAATCTTATTTATTCATATTTCTTTTTGGTTTTAAACCCAAAGCATCAGCCACAGTCATGATTTAATTCATTATACAGTCCCTTCCACCAGATTGCAAAAAGTTTATATGACATGAGAAAAAATAACACTAAATAAAATATTAATTTATGAACATTGACACACTGAAACTCTAACATCTACATCTGTATCTGTAATAATAAAGAATTGATCTGTAATTTTGTTTTTAGACTATGGACAATTGATACCTGTGGAAACTGGTGGTTATATCTTTCCCAAAGGCGTTTTACACAAAGCAGTGAGGTAATTTTCTCACAGTGTCTACCACTGAATCACCTGCACTCCTCAAAGATTTTCTCCAACTAAATTGAAACTGGAAGACACCAATTTTTAATGCAGTAGATGTTCTAAACCCATTTCAGCACCACAGATGGGATTCAAATTCTTCAGAATTCACATCGTTTCCTGCATCTCTTCTACATTCCTGACAATAAAACCTCTAAAGTAACATTATAATCATGTAAAAGTGAAAGCAAATCAGGACAGATGTTTGTGGTGATCAGATGCCTCCTGTTAAAGAATAGAAAAACAAGCGTTGAGGCAAAAAAAGCAAACTTTGACTAGTGTATGATGAATTAACCATATAAAACCCATTAAAATAACCTTGAATAGTATTAAAAAAAGAGAAAGAAAATCTGTACAAAACTCTAAAATTAATTCAATCTTTCATATGAAAATGATTATAATAGAGTTTAATACAAAGCGAAATATCCTGGATTACTGTTATTGCCACAGAAAGCCGACTTTAAAAAAACACAAATAAAGAGTTAAAATATAGGAACCCAAAATCCTACAGAATTAATCCTGACGAAATCAATATTAAAAATGTTTTAATGTGTATAAAACATTAAAGAAATCAAGCATAAAAAATTAGAAATAATAATAATAATAATAGCTTAATTAATCCCAGTGACAGAGATAAAAATTTTCTCTGTTGATTAAATGTGAGATGTTTAAAACTATAGTTAATTTTATGCTGGCATTTCTGGCTGATCCTCATCACTAAATGAGTATATATATTCTGTAGTAACAGATGGAACCTGCACCAAATTATTTTACATTCAGAATTAATTCCTGAAATTGCTTAAAATGGTTCAAGCCGCTTTGTAAATAAGGCAGCTTCGTCTTTAGAAATAAACAGAAGCATTCCGAACGACATTAAAGTCAAAATACTTTAAGGACAAAAGTTTTGAGACGCCCAACCAACACAACCTTTTAACACACACAACATTGTGCCAATAATCTGAGTATGATGTAGTCCATTATTTCTTCACTGGCAACACAAACACAGCTCTAGCCTGACAATAACCCTGTGCACAAACCCATCCAGGAAGTCATGCTCTGGTATGACTGGAGTAAACAGAGTACTGATTCTGGCTCAACCTCTTAATTTTGTCCACCATTGGGATGAACTGAAACCCGGAGTGACTGGGGTTCACTCCGGGTTTCAGTTCATCCCAACTGCTCAACCTGCTCACCTCAGCATTAGTGTCTGAATCCCCATAGTCACATGATCCAATCCAGCCAGGAAGAGTGGAGGTTCTTATAGAACTAAAATTAGACTACACATGGTTGTGAAGGTCAAGTGTCCCAGAAATTCTCTCAATACAGTGTGAGGTGCCGCTAAAAGGTTTGGACCTTACAAAGTACTAAGTTTGGGACCTCTACCACCATAAACATACTATTACATTACTACTACTGTTACTGTTAATAAAATGGATCTCTTTGGATTCGCACAGGGCCTTAGATTTGACCCCCCCACACACACTTGGCGGCGCTCTTGATGTGTAGGCTGCAAAAAAATACAGAGGCAAAGATATTAAAGCAATCAAAAGAAATAGTCCAGTCTTAAGAATTCCAATGGAGTGGTCATGAGTAGGCACCTATACCACATGACCGCTTCATCCTTTGAGCTTGTAAACATTACAGGCCTCCTGATTTCCCCCAGAAGCACTCAGTGCAATAGCGAGAACTGTCTTTCTGGCAGAGATTCAGAATACACAAAACATCAGATAATGTAAAAAACCCAAACCCCAATTAATGGAATAAGGCTAACCATTTGCATAGACTTAGATATAGCTTGAGCTGTGCCCCGTGATATCCTCGCACGCTAAAGGGGTTTCGTTCATTGGTGTATAGAGGCAGCGAGATGCCCATCAAAGCTACTGTTCTGCCTCATTAACAATAATAATAATAATAATAATAATAATGGTATTGTAAAAAAGACATCAAATAGAATCATTCTGGCACCTTGACATGCAAAATGGCTCTTCAAAAATTCTTTAGACCGTGATTCAGATACTGGATTGTAGCGTCAATGGTACGCCTTCTGTAAATGAAGCTTGTGATTGGTCAGATTGATTTTAACACTTTAGGACATCGGTACAGAGGCACAATGCTTCTGAGGGTAACACACCTCCCCATCTTCCCCCACTGGAAACCAGACTTTAAAGCACCTACAGGAAGTTCCTTTGGACCGGTCTTGCTTGATACCATTTTCCAAATGCTGAGTAGCCTCAGAGCTGATTGGATATAATTAAGTGGGCAGGTGTGACCCTGCTGGGTAAGTATCAGCTAATGGCGCCTTCTATGTCTCCATCCTTGTCCGACTCGTCCTGGATTTCATCTGTGTTCCCTGAGTCACTGCTCGCCACTGAACTGATGGACGGTGAGTTTCTGTGAATCCAAGGAAAAATAAAATAGTTAAAGAAAGGGTTAATGGTTATAAGGATGGATGAATGAATGAATGAATGAATGAAAGAATGAATGATTTAGTTATTCAGATGCTTTCTATCTTTATATTGTATATTATGCCAGTAGAAATGACTTAAGCATTATGCACCATTGTCAAGTGACATTAACAGGTCACAGCAGACATTAATGCACGGTTATTACCTCCCTCCTTTAATCATTCTCCTACAAGTCTCCATCTGTACGTCCAGTCCTCTCTTCATACTGCACATCTCCATGTACTCATGAAGGTGCCGATTCATGTCACTCTTTGCTGTAGCCAGCTCTATCTAAAACAGGAGAAAAATGCGTACGAGAGAACAAGATGTCAGTTGGCTAGTCTGAGTCCCACATCACAGTGTGACAACAGAACACCAGACTGCCAAACTTTACTATCTTTAGTTTTACATAAATTACACCCGCAAGTAAAGGCTTATTTTAATGGAACTTATGGAAAGCAGGCGGCGCGGTGGCGTAGTGGATAGCACAGTCGCCTCACAAGAAGCCGGGATCTTTCTGTGCGGAGTTTGCATGTTCACCCCCTGCTTGCGTGGGTTTCCTCCGGGTACTCCGGTTTCCTCCCACAGTCCAAACACATGAAGATTAGGTGGATTGGTGATTGTAAATTGGTGATTGTAAATTGTCCATAGGAGTGAATGGTTTGTCTATGTGTTGCCCTGAGATGGACTGGCAACCCGTCCAGGGTGTACCCCTGCCTCTCGCCCTATGTGTGCCGTGATAGGCACAGCAGACCCCCGTGTCCCCGGATTCGGGAATAAGCGGGTAAGAAGATGAATGAATGAATGAATGGAAAGCAAAAGACAAATAAATAAATGCTAGAGAAAACTAAAATCAAAAGAGAAACAGACAGGATAGTGACCTCGATCTGGCCGATGGTGGCCTGGTACTCTTCTTCCCTGGTCTTAAAGAGCGTCTCCGTCTCATCGATGAGACTTCCCAGACTGAAATCCTGCCAAAGACAACACACACACTTTAATATGATTAGTCCCACAAGTGGACACACTCTGACACTCCAATAGTCTTTGCAGAATGAAATTACTTAAATAATGGAACTAAAAAACTGAAACGCTGTTACAATATGACAATGTCCCTGTGCACACAGCTCCTGAGCTCCAAACATGCTGTGTTCTGACTGATTCTGACTTTACACCATTGGACTGAACTGGAACCCTGAGTTAACCCTTGCCCTCCTCAGCTCTGATTTTATTAATACGTTTGTGACTATTGAACAAACATTTAAAGTCACATGATACATTTTAGTGGAAGTTTTAGAAAAAAAAAAGAAAAAAAAAAGATGGATTGTAAGTATTTTTCATTCATTAATCTTCTTACTCATTTATTCCTGTTTATTATTAAACGTTGACAGTAAGCAAGTGTACAGGAAACACTGGAGAGCTGAATGTCCACTCACGGCTTCCTGACTGCCCCCTCCACAGTCGGCACCGTTTGCCGTTGTGGTGCTGATGAAGGGCACATTGTAGTTGGTGAAATCTTCCCACAGCAGCAGTGTCTCCTCGTTTTCTTCCCACGTCAAACTGTCACAATCGTCCTCAATGTCAAAAGTCTCTCGCCTGGCAACAAATGAGTTATCTGAGCAATGTCTGCAGTGTGAGGAAAAATTAGGGAAGATAGAAGGAAAGAAGGAAGATAAGAAAAAGTGGTAAAAGAAAGATAAATGTTAAACAGACAAAAGTGTGAAATAATGTAGGAAAGAGAGGATTCAGATCTCTGGACATGCAGAAATCCCAAGAGTTGGAGAATTATGTTATACAGTATATTTGTATTTTTCGCTTGTTTTTATTTTACCACATGGTGGCGACAGAGTACACTCAAATGACAACCTCGTACCTGTTTGTTTTATTATTAACAAAAGCGCAACTCACAGCTGATTGAGCACACGCTTCATCTCATCCGTAATGTTGAGCGGTGCTGCTGCTGCTTCCTCTTCTGAAGTGCTTGGATCTGCATCCATCTCCGAGTTTTCTTCATCGGACAAAGTTTTCTTCTCTTTATTCCTGCAGACTAAAGACCCCTGAGAGCACGGAGACAGAGAGAGAGTTGATTGATCTGATTACATAATATAGATAATATTCATAATTATCAGCACACTGTCATATTAGTTCTCAAATATTGAGAGACTCAAACATTGTTCCAACACGACAATGCTACTGTGCACAATACCTCAGAGTTCCATGAATTCATGCATTATTGTGAAGGCTGTATGACACAGTGACACACACCGTATGGAATATGACACACCGTATGGAATATGACAAACACTATGACACAGTGACACACACCGTATGGAATATTACACATACTAAATGACAAAGTGACACACACTGTATGGAATAAGACAAACACCGTATGGAATATGACACACACCATAACGCACAGTGACACACACTGTATGACACAGTGACACACACCATGTGACAAAGTCACACAATATGAAATATGACACACACTGAATGGCACAATGACACACACCATGTGACACAGACCGTATGGAATATGACACACACCGTAGGATACATTGACACATACCATATTGAATATGACACACACTGTATGACACAGTGACACACACCACATAACACAGTGACACAGGACGTATGGAATATGACACATACCATGTAGAATATGATACACACCGTATGACACAGTAACACACACCGTATGATACAGTGACACACACTGTATGGAATATGACACACACCGTATGATACAGTGACACACACCATATGGAACATGACACACACAGTTTGGAATATGACACACACCATATGACACAGTGACACACACCGTATGGAATATGACACATCATATGACACAGTGACACACACGGTATGGAATATGACACACGCCGTATGACACAGTGATACACAGACTCGGGCAGTCATCCTGCAAATATCCAGCATCAGCAGGTCTGTACCTCGTCCCTTGTGTGTGTGTGTGTACGGGTTTATACTGCCTATTGGAGACCTTGTGTCACGGTGGGAACCAAAATCGATGTGTGTGTGTGTGTGTGTGTGATTGTGTAAATTTTATATGTTGGCTTTAAAAATGCTTTAACAAAGAGAGAGAGAGAGAGAGAGAGAGAGAGAGGGAGAGAGAGACATACCGATGGGGCTCTGGATGGACTAACGTTGAATAGGATGTCTTCAGAGTTTCGTTGTTGTGCTACATCACAGAGTTTGGCGGTGATGTCGATTCTTCTGCAGATGTCCATGTCCACTTTCATGGCTTTCTCCTGGATTTTAGTGTCCAGTTCAGACATTTCCTGCAGAATCACATAGACATCGACAATAATTTATTAGATCATGCTTCAGACTTATTAGTACATTTTCTAATTTCATTTGGCCTCGAGCAAAATGCAGGTCACATGACACAAGAAACTTCTTCCTGCTTTCTGCTGCTCTAGAACAAGAAGCAAGATGGCATCCACCATTTCCACCAACATCCCATAATGACAGGAAAGAAATTTGTGTGAAATCTTTGTGAATATATTAAAAATAAAATATGAAGCGCATTAATATTTACAGCCGTTGATTAATAATTAAAGCCAATCCAGAAATCTGAGAAGTACAAAATTTAACACACCTCATTTCAATCCACTATGTACAGTATGTATATAATCCACTGTGTACAGTATGTATCTCATCCACTATGTACAGTATGTATAAAATCCATTATTTACAGTAAATATATAGCTATGTATGTATATAATGCACTATGTGCAGTATGTATATAATGCACTATGTACAGTATGTATATAATGCACTATGTATATATATAAGCCACTATGTACAGTATGTATCTAATCCACTATGTTTGTATATAATCCACTATGTATGTATATAATCCACTATGTACAGTATGTATACAAACCACTATGTATGTATATAATCCACTATGGACACTATGTATATAATACACTATGTACAGTATGTATATGGTCACTACGAATGTACATAATCCACTATGTATAGCATGTATATAATCACTATGTATGTATATAATTCACTTTGGACAGTAAGTATATAATACTCTATGTAAGTATATAATCCACGATGGACAGTATGTATATAATCCACTATGTACATAAATAATCCACTATGGACACTATGTATATAATACACTATGTATGTATGTAATCCACTATGTACAGTATGTATAAAATCCATTATTTACAGTAAATAAATAGCCCACTATGTATGTATATAATGCACTATGTACAGTATGTATACAATGCACCATGTATATATATATATATAAGTCACTATGTACAGTTTGTATCTAATCTAATATGTTTGTGTATAATCCACTATGTACAGTTTGTGTATAATCCACTATGTATGTATATAATCCACTACGGACAGTATGTATATAATACACTATGTACAGTATGTATATGGTCACTATAAATGTACATAATCCACTATGTATAGCATGTATATAATCACTATGTATGTATATAATTCACTTTGGACAGTATGCATATAATACTCTATTTAAATATATAATCCACGATGGACAGCATGTATATAATCCACTATGTACAGTATGAATATAATCCCCTATGGACACTATGTATATAATACACTATGTGTATATAATCCACTATGTACAGTATGTATATACTCCACTATGTACAGTATGTATATAATACACTATGTACAGTATGTATAAAATCCACTATGTACAGTATGTATCTAATCCACTATGTTTGTATATAATCCACTATGTACTGTATGTGTATAGTCCACTATGTACGTATATATAACCACTATGGACACTATGTATATAATCCACTATGTACAGTATGTATATGATATTATGTATGTATATAATCACTATGTAAGTATATAATCCACTATGGATAGTATATATATATTCACTATGTATGTATATAATTCACTTTGGACAGTATGTATATATACGTTCACTATGTACGTACATAATCCACTATGTACAGTATGTATATGATTATGTATGTATATAATCACTATATAAGTATATAATCCTCTATGGATAGTATAATGCACAATGTACAGTATGTATATAAATCACTATGTATATATATATATATAAGCCACTATGTACAGTATGTATATAATTGACTATGTATATATATATATAAGCCACTATGTACAGTTTGTATCTAATCAACTATGTTTGTATATAATCCACTATGTACAATATTTGTATAATCCACTATGTATGTATATAATCCACCATGGACAGTATTTATATAGTCCACTATGTACAGTATGTATATAATTAACTATGTATGTATATCATCCACTATGGACAGTATGTATACAATCCACTATGTACATATATAATCCACTATGGACACTATGTATATAATACACTATGTATGTATATGATCCCTATGAATGTACATAATACACTATGTATAGCATGTATATAATCACTATGTATGTATATAATTCACTTTGGACAGTATGTATATAATACTCTATGTAAGTATATAATCCACAATGGACAGTATGTATATAATACACTATGTACAGTATGTATATAATCAACTATGTACATATATAATCCACTATGGACACTATGTATATAATACACTATGTAGGTATGTAATCCACTATGTATGTGTATATAATCCACTATGTAGAGTATGTATATAATCTACTATGTATGTATATAATCCACTATGTACAGTATGTATATACTCCACTATATGCATATAACCCACTTTGTACAGTGTATATCTAGTCCACTATGTTTGTATATAATCCACTATGTACAGTATGTATATGATATTATATATGTATATAATCACTATGTACGTATATAATCCTCTATGGATAGTATATCTATAATCATTATGTATGTATATAATTCACTTTGGACAGTATGTATATAATACACTATGTAAGTATATAATCCACTATGACAAGTATGTATGTATACGTCCACTATGTACGTATATAATCCACTATAGACACTATGTATATAATCCACTATGTACAGTATGTATATGATCATTATGTATGTATGTAATCACTATGTAAGTATATAATTCACTTTGGACATTATGTATATAATACACTGTGTTTGTATAAAATCCACTATGGACACTATGTATATAATATACTATGTATGTATATAATCCACCATGTATGTATATAATCCACTATGTACAGTATGTATATAATCCACTATGTACCCACACGCGCGCACGCACGCACGCACACACACACACATCAAAATAAAGTAAACTGTTTCTCAGCTGACATGAGTCAGTGTAATCAAACTGAAGAGAAATCCAAATGTGACACCTCTGTAAACTATTTCAGATGCATTCAAATTACTGTAACGCCGTGAGTGCAGAGAAGAGAGCTGGATCCATAGATGCGGTGAAGAGTGATGTTTATTTTGAGTGAAGGAGTGCAGACATATACAGACAGAGAACACGTAGTAAACAAAACAAAACACGAAGACGCAAAAACATAGAACGAGTACACACATAAATCCCAGGTTCCAAAGTCCGGAAGCTCACACAATAGTCCCGATAGAAACACGCCGTACATCGCCAATCACCCACACCTGTGCTGACCGCCGCGTCACCTTAAATATCGCGTCATCACCCTGGTAACCTAGCTGCCCTGGTAACCTAGTGACGAAAACCAATACCAAAAGGAAAACACCCCGCAGTCTTCCCCCTGTGCAAAAGAGATAGCGGGGGTCCAGGGCCCTGTACACTCCATAAAAGGAGTGGGGTGTAATCAGGGCAGGGCTTCCAAGCCCCTATGAGGAAGAGATGCGGGAACTCTGATGACCGCCTAGGGAAACCGGAAGGCCACGACGAGAAACCAGAAAGCCGCGGAGGGAAACCTAGAGGGACCGGAGGGGACCCAGGAGGAACTGAAGGGATCGGAGTGACCTCTGACGGGACCAGAGGGACCACTGAAGGGACCAGAGGGACCTCTAAAGGGACCAGAGGGGCCGGAGAGACCACTGGAAGGGCCAAATGGGCCTAAGAGACCTCTGGAAGGGCCATAGGGGCCTGAGAGACCTCTAATAGGGCCGTAGAGGCCTCAGGAAACTCTGAAAGGGCCGTATGGGGCCTCAGGAAACTCTGAAAGGGCCGTATGGGGCCTCAGGAAACTCTGAAAGGGCCGTATGGGGCCTCAGGAAACTCTGAAAGGGCCGTAGGGAACTCTGAGGGGCCCGAAGGAGACCCTGGAAAGAGAAAGAGGGACCCTGAAGGGACAGAGAGGGACCCTAAAGGGACAGAGAGGGACTCTGAGGAAAGCACAGGGGACTCAAAAGAAAATAAAGACAAAAGCTCTGAGGCTGACGCAGTCGAGGGCTAAGATGCAGAAGCAGACGAGGGCTCAGATGCAGACGAAGACTCAGATGCAGACGAAGACGAAGAGGGCTGTGGTGATGACACTGAGGGCTCCAGTGAAGACGAAGAGGGCTCCGGTGATGACACAGAGGGCTCCGGTGAAGACACAGAGTGTTCAATAGGTCCGGAAAAGGCCTCCGAAATCCAGTGAAAAAAATTATTAATATCCACGGGTTATAGCCAATAAATTTTTATACCCATACCAATTCTAATGCCAGTAAAGCTGCGTCGCTCAACAAAAGTAAAAAAAAATTACATTTCGCCCTTTCGGTCGGGAACAGACGAGCACGCGAAAAGTACCAGCGACACTGTGCGATAAAGGGTAGGCAATGATCCTGCGAAGCTTGGGGGCTTCGGGTGCTTACCCTTTGGTGCTAGCAAGCGTGCTAAGATGTTAACCGGTTCGGTTAGCGACCGGACAGCTAGCGAGTGCAGCCGGATAGCGGCGACTAGCAGATTAGCTTCACTAGCATCAAAGGCTAACGCTCGCGATGCTAGCCGTGCTGACAAATAGTCCGGGCTCAACGGTATGATGAATGAGTCCAATACCGTGTTTCTTCCTGCTGGATCCGTAGTTGGTGGGTGATTCTGTAACGCCGTGAGTGCAGAGAAGAGAGCCGGATCCATAGATGCGGTGAAGAGCGACGTTTATTTTGAGTGAAGGAGTGCAGATATATACAGACAGAGAACACGTAATAAACAAAACAAAACACGAAGACGCAAAAACACTGAACGAGTACACACATAAATCTCAGGTTCCAAAGTCCGAAAGCTCACACAACAGTTCCGATAAAAACACGGTGTACATCGCCAATCACCCACACCTGTGCTGACTGGTGCATCACTTTAAATATCACGTCATCGCACTGGTAACCTAGTTGCCAGGACGACGACGCCAAACATGTCCGTAAACATGACAGCTGGTGCAGCGTGGGGGGCGGAGCCTCATCTGTTGACGTCGAGCAATTCGGCGCCTTACAATTACAAAATCATCTGCAAACCTCATCGTCCATGGAGACTCCTGTCAGACCTCATCTGTCAACCTGTCCATCATTACTGCAAAAAAGAATGGGGTCAGAGCCAATCCTTGATGCAACCCCACCCTCACCTTAAACCAGTCCTACATTCCTACCACACACCTCACTGCTGTCACACTGTTCTCATACATGTCCTTCAACACACTTATTTCCTTATACTCCTGCCTACTTTTCTAATCTCTCTGCCGATCTCAAAGTCTCGCCAACCTCTTTCTCCTTATGCTTTCCGGCACTTCTTCATTCCACACCAGGTTTCTTTGTCTTTTCCTTTCCAGATGTCACACCAAGTATGTTCCTTTCCAGATGTCACACCAAGTATGTTCCTTTCCAGATGTCACACCAAGTATGTTACTAGCTGTCTCCCTTATCGTTGCCCAGTCCTTCAACATCTCTTCACCACCACTGAGACCCTGTCTTCCTCCTTCAGCTTCCACTATTTTATTCTCTTTTCCGTCCTCTCTCTTCCTCTTCTTCCTTACCTCCAAAGCCATCCTACAGACCAGAATCCGATGCTGTTTAGCTACACTATCCCCTGCAACCACCTTACAGGCTCCAATCTCTTTCAAGTTACAGTTACATTTACAGTTACAGCATTTGGCAGAAGGTCTTATCCAGAGCAACTTACATTTTGGTCTCTTTTTACAACTGAGCAATTGTGGGGTAAGGGCCTTGCTCAAGGGCCCACAGTGGTTGCTTGGTGGAGATGGGAATCGAACACCGGTCTTTCTGGTATTAGTCCAACACCTTAACCACTAGGCGACCACTTCCCACATCTCCAACACAAAATATAGTCCACCTGTGTGCAACTTCTTCCCCTTCTTATACGTTACCACATGCTCTTCATTCTTCTTAAAATATGTGTTCACCACTGCCATCTCCATCCTTTTAGTGAAATCTACTATTATTTACCCTTCCACATTCCTCTCCTTAAGGCCATACCTACCCATCACCTCCTCATCACCATTCCTTCACCAACATGACTATTGACGTCTGCTCCTATAACCAATCTTTCATGCCTTGCTACACTCTTCATCACTCCATCTAACTCACTCCAGAATCTTTTCTTTTCCTCCATCTCACAACCTACTTAAGCTTAATAAGCGAATAAGCACTGAGGATATTTACCATCACACTTCCAGCCTCACGTTCATCATCGTACCAAAAACTCTCTTCACTTCCACCACACTCTTAATGTACTCTTCCTTCAGGCTTACACCTACACGATTACTCTTTCTAGCTACACCATGATAAACAGTTTAAATCCACCTCATCCTTTCTGGCCTTACTCCCTTTCCACCTGGTCTCATGAACACACAACATATCCACCTTTCTATGCTCCATCATATCAGCTAAGTCTCTCCCTTTACCAGTCATTGTACCAATATTTAAAGTACCCACCATAATCTACACAACTCATTCACCTGCCGTCTCTGTAGATGTCTTCCTCTCCTTCTCCTCCTTTGGACAACAGTAGCCCAGATTCCACAGGTACACGGTCGGCTAACAGTACCTGTGGCGGTCGTTGTTAACCCGGGTCTTGACCGATCCGGTATGGAATTCTTATTTGTGATACGCATATTTGATTTGCCGCAGTTTTACGCTGGATGCCTTTCCTAACGCAACCCTCCCGATTTATCCGGGCTTGAGACCGGCACTAAGAATGCACTGGCTTGTGCAACCCTAATGGCTGGATTATGTGAGTATGATGCACATGCCCCTTAAAGAAAAACACGACAGAAATAGAGTTGTTTTCATATATTAACAAAGCTTGGTTGACCCCTAGTGGTCTTGGAAAGAAGTGTCCCACATATTTACAATGGGAACCACTAGCCGACAAATGTGCCAGTCCTTCCCTCCTTTGGAGTTCCGTATTAAAGGCTGGTTCTGTACCTTTATTGAACTGGAATTAAAACAGAACTTCTGCTGGAGTGGTAGCACAGTCGACAAGATGTTGGACTGCTAATTGGAAGTTATACCAGCTGGGCTCCTGCAAAGCCTGTAACCCCCTAATAGCTTAGTTGTATAAAAGAGTGGTAATTCTATAAGCGGAAGAAGTAGAAATCTATCAGAGCTTACAGCTTACTTACATCACTCATGAGACTTTTGAAGACCACCAATTCAGCCTTTAACCTCTCCACCTTACTTCTTAGTTCTTCCTGAATGGCCTCTGACTCTTGAGCACTCTAAAAACACACACACACACACACACACACACACACACACACACACACACACACACACACACACACACACACACACAC